>JAQFYU010001884.1:0-13377 GCA_034694905.1 Ceratophysella granulata
CGAGCATCTTCGCCGAATGGGCCTAGTGTGTGTGTCTCCTCAACGCAATAGAAAGCTGAGAATGAGTTGTTAAAAATTTGAAACTCCTCTGCCTCTGATAGAGGTTTCGCTTTGCGCTTCTTTAGTGCGACCGTTCATTTCTTTTGAAGAAAGTTCCAGCGTTCAAAATATATCAAAAAACAAAACATGTACATAATTATTTACAAATACATTTGAGCTGATACAACATTTCCCACATTTCTTTTCTTCAACCGAGAAGCAAGTCTTCTGTTTTGCTAAATTCCACAATATTTCCTATAATTCCATTCCATAGCTAAGGACGATTAACCTCAAATCAATGGATTAACATAGTTTAACCTCCGGTGCAACCACCAATAAATTTGCTTTGAACATCGTGATACCGGAGTCCCGACCGCCTGACCTTCCCAAACGACTCGAGGTTACGTGATCGATGAAAGGATACAACGGAGGTTACTTATCACTTACATTCTGCAGCTGTCACCTACTCTGGCCGTTCAATATTTTAACGTTATGGCGCTACATTACTCTGTAGTACCACTAAGGTTTCTGTTCGGCTTATTCTTCAGCGTCTAAAACATTTAATTAACATGTCTGGTTGCTCTTTCAGGTGACTGCTCGAGTACTTTTTGGTTCAGTGAACGCGATCTCCACTCTTCAAGCTGAACGGAAAAGGAGGAGATGACTTCACTCATCATCTACTTGACTTCCTCTTTTGTAATCACATTTTCCATAACCGGGATTGCTGGGAAGGAGCTGCTGGAACCGGAGTTGGAGTTGGACTCACCCCTTGACACACCACAGTACTACGCTACTTTTGTCGCTCGAGCCGTTGAATCAGGCCTGAATGAAGCGACGGAACTTTTCGACGTGGTCGAGCCGGGACTTTACAAGAAAGGTAGGCAGAGAGTCGTCAGGCGGCATAGGAATATTGATAGCTTCAACAATAAGCTTCCGATCTACTTCTTGTTATTAGTGAAGAATTTGCTCTGTATATTTAGACATCTACCTCCGAGGAAGTCACCCATCCGTGTATTTAGCCGCCATTAATCGCCAGACTCCGAGAGCAAAAGAACTTTCCAGATATGCTTATGCGACGCTAAGAGCCACCACCTTCCTAAAAGAGCAGTTAATGAACGAATATGATTTTTTACTCGTTCTGGATGAAGTCAATTTTAAATCCAACAACTTTCACAGGCTAGCACAGGTTCGGGACGACAGGGAGTATCCGCTGTCCAAGATATCGCTGAGAAATACACCACTCCAGTATTCAAATTGTCCTCATAAGTAAGCTCCCTATATTTACTCGAGAAGCATCTGTTGCTTTTGTTCAATACAATAATTGATTTTACGCAGACGCCAAACGGATGAATGTCCAGATAGTTCAACGCTATATCGCCTTGCGGATGGAACTTGTAACAACCTGAAGAATCCAACGTGGGGCTCAAGCTTCCAACCTTTCTCGAGATTCCTTTCCCAAGAGTATCACGACGGTGAACATAAATATGAAAGAATCCATAGACATACACTCGATCTAAGCCCAATAAGCTCGAATCCAAACTCGCCCAGTGACAGTTATATCTTTTGGATTTTTTGTGTCTCCACTATTTATATCTTCGTAAAATAAAGTCTCCAAGGATAATTAGTTGAGCGTTGACACTTCATTTCGGCATTTCATCTCCACACATTTGGATTCAAGCTAACCTGTAGCTGCTCTCGCTTGAGAAGAGAGCTTCCAAACCCGCTATCTAATTCTATGCAATGTTGTGCTCTATGCTTCAGGTGTTTCCGAAATTCGAAAATCCGTTTCCGGAAGTGAGCTTCCCTCAGCGCGGCGAATATCAACCCGTGTTCATAAGGATGTATCCCGGCCATCTTCTACCTTTACGCTTATGCTGATGCAGTAAGTTAACTTAATTTGACAGGTGCATCTAAAGATTTCATGCTAATTGTACTTGCTGCTTGCTGCTCTGTTCCTCCAACGAACGAGTAATTGATATGTGTGCATGTTAAGGAAAATTGGTTCAGTACATTCTCAAATCTTTCGTAGTTGACTTCACACTGATTCGGCTTATCAGTCGGACTTGCAAGGTCTCCGGTTCTACAAATTACTGCTTGTTTACACTAGATGGGGTCAATTTCTGGACCATGATCTGACTCAAACAAGTCAGACTAGATCGTTCAACCATTCTGTCCCCAAGTGTTGCAATGTGACGGAACTTCATCCAGACTGTCTTCCAATCGAAATTCCCGGGGATGATCCCTATTATAATGGTACAACCTGCATGGAGTTCATTCGAAGTTCTCCGAGTCCACGCCATGACTGTTCCTTGGGAGCGAGAGAGCAGCTAAATCAAGTTTGCTTAAGAATATATGTTCCAAAATAATACCATTGGCATGATTTCCCTGAGTTCCCTTTACGCCTGATGTGACACTTGTAGTTTACTTTCAAATTGATTTCCAGTTGACATCTTGGTTGGATGGGAGCGTTGTATATGGTTCGACGGAAGAAGATATGCGGCACTTACGTCTTTTCAAACACGGGAAACTGAAGTATCATAACATGCTCAACCGAAAAGCACTTCTGCCTCGTCTTCACCATCCGCACGAGGGTGAATGCATCGTCAATTCCCCGAGGTTATTCTGTTTCGCTGCTGGAGATGTATGTTACTTGTCCCTAAGTAGTCATTGCTCTAACTCATCGAATGCTAGCTGCTAGCTAACTATTGCTTTTACCCGTAACTTTCCCCTATTCTTCAAATCAAGGGACTAGGATTTAGAAACCCTACCAGCTTTTTAACGTGACACGTACATTTCTACATATATTACTTTGGAATCTATCTAATATTCTATCCATTCTATAGTATGTTAGCGCGCCTGGTTTGTGGAAATTTATCGTCTTCTTTCAATCACCTCTCCCTGTAATTGGTCCTGAACATACTTTTGAATATAGAATATATGTAGACTGTTCGTGCCACATTAAATAGCGGGCGGTGTGTGGACCGTTGATAGCTCTTTCTACATATCAACGAATCAACGAATGAATGCCGCATAATTTCCTCGCACTACCCAATGCATGAGTTTTCCAATGAAACAGAGCAATTAGTAGGTTAAATGTGTTATTTATGAGACCGCTTGTGCTTAGTATGTAATGCATGAGTCAGTTCCTTCTACATACAATGAATGTGTCAACAAATATATGACTATATGAGTCGAAGCGTTGACAAACCCAGTGATTTTAGCATATTGGAAGGAATTGGAACCGGAAATTACATTATATTTGTTATCTGTGACTATGACTATGTACAACACTGCGCACTTCCCCCAGACAAATTTCAAGGAACGAACGAATCCAGCCGCCTTGGCCCACAAAGAGGAATAATGTGGAGCTGTTATGTGTAGAAAGCGCATGAGATGTCAAACGAGCTGACGATTCTGAGCATAATAGAGATACTGTTTGGATTCTTTTACTACTTTCTCTAATAGAAAATATTGTGCATTTACTTCTACTCTTTACTCTTCTTAAATTCACACCCTGCCACCACCAGGCCAAAAATACTGGGTTTGTCAACAGAATGGTCATCCTTCTTCCTTATTTCCGAGTACAAGGAAGAGCAAGAGTGTTTCCACAAATACCGAAGCTTGGTCCTTCCGTGTAGTTGGACTATAGCAGTGACTAACCGTAGTGAGGCGAATGCATGCAGACATTTACTGCAAGAAATGTCCACTTTCACATGTTAAACGATTTCACCGCTTCAAATCAAATGCAACTACAATCACAATACAATATAATCAACACAAAATTTGAATTTTCTTCTTAGGGTAGAGCGAATGAGCAACCTGGACTAACTACAATGCACACGATTTGGTTAAGACAACACAATCTTCTGGCTGAAAAACTTGGTCTTGTCAATCCACACTGGAGAGAGGTACACGAACTGAGCAAATATTTGTTTGTCACATCCATTTGAGAAAGTATTGTACTTTCTTTGTTGTATTGTACTGAAATGTCTGTGAAATCGTGATTAGGAAATTGTATTTCAAGAGGCTAGGAAGATTCTGATAGCCTATCTTCAACATATCACATACAAGGAATTTCTTCCGCTTCTTCTTGGACCAACCGTTATGAAGGTGTGTAAAATTTATGGCTGGCAAATCAACCATTCATATTGCGCATTGGCAAATCTTTGACACCTCACACAAGTGAGCAAGGACGGATCTACATAGGGGCTAAAAGGGGCTTTAGTACCTATTCTCAACATCACGATTGCGGACCCTACTCGATTTTAGTACTAGTGTGAATAATTATAATGCATATTTGACTAGGTGTTCGGACTTCGTATTCTCAAAACTGGAAACTACGATGGTTACAACGACACTGTGGATGGAAGTATTCCTGCAGTGTTCGGAACTGCTGCGTTTCGGTTTGGTCATTCTCTGGTCCAACCCCGACTACATCGTTGTGATGAAGCACATAAGGAGATGCCATACAGTACGCAATTCAGAGTGCAACCATTTTGATCATTTGCTTGACCAGTGTTGTGTTAACAACTCCTGGATTTGGGTAACACATTTTAGAATTTGATTAGAGGTGGACCTGAGCATGGAATTGATGAGTCCTTCAAATCTGCACAACTTTGGGGAAGTGGATCGCATTTCGTTGGGCCTTGCATCTCAAAGATCTCAGCGGCGGGATGAATTCATCACTTCCGAACTGACAAACCACCTCTTCAGAACCCAAGGGCACCAAGGTCTTGACCTAGCATCAATCAATATTCAAAGGTAGGCCAAGTCAAATACAATATGGACTAATAATGGAACAATGGAGTTTGGAATTGAATTCAACCTTAAATAATTTGTTGTTCTAGAGGAAGGGATCATGGACTAGCTCCGTACTTGAACTGGCGCGATGCCTGCGGTCTACTGAAGCCATTACGCCACAACGGTCCACTTGTGAGTTGGAGTGATTTTGCGGAAGCCACGGGGATACCGACCTGTAATTTGAACTCATTATTTCTATGTACAGTTGGTAAAATTAAGTATTCATGCAGACCCATGTTGTTTCAATAGCACAAGTGGAGATGCTGGCAGAGGCTTACGAGAGTCCCTGGGATATCGACTTATTCCCCGGTGGAATGGTCGAGCCTCCGGTTCGTGGAGGACTGGTTGGTCCTACATTCGCATGTCTAATTGCTCAGACGTTCAGAAACATCCGAAGAGGAGATCGTTATTGGTATGAGAACCCGGATCAATTCACATCCACTCAACTTCAAGCTATTCGAAACGTTAGTCTTGCCAGAGTCATCTGTGACACAAGTGACTCCATCCAGTCCATGCAGCCAATCGTCTTTCTGGCTCCTCACTTGCAAAAGTAAGCACTAATGGACACTCTTTACGGTCGAGGACGTATTTCGCAAGTTTTTCCAGTGAATTCTATTGTCTGTCTGTCTCAGTTAAATTCATGTTCTGCTTACAGAAATCCCCATGCCCACTGCTCTGATACCGCAGCAATACCATCCGTAGATTTGGCCTTTTGGAACCAGTTCAACCCTGAAGAAAGAACTTACATTAAACCAGACGAACCGTTGAAGAGAGAGCCGATCGCAAATGAACTCAGTTTCTATTCCATGGCCGAATACATTGACTCCGAAGAAGGTCTTGTTGATGATTTTGTGAACACTACTTCTGGGTTTTTTGATTCCTTCATCGTCAAGTGAAATAAGAAGTGATAAATATTCCCGGTATATCTCATTTATATTCATGTACATACTTACTTATAAATTATCTTCTATGTATTTTGTCGTAATCAAAATTTTAACATTCAACACTGAGCTCGTTTCTTTCTACATAATGTAATGTAAACTGATTGTAAAATTGAATGAACCAATTGATTGGGCTTCGGACACATCAAATAAATTCGATGGTGATGAAAGACTTAAGAGAAAGGATTGCGTTGGAAAGCTCACATGAAATGAAGATTGGTTGATTAGCCGAAGGGCGTTGACCGACCTGTCAATTACCCGTCCGCGATCCACCGACTACCGTAATCCGATCATGGGACATTGGTCGACAGGATGATTGATCGAACCTGTACTTTTTGCACATATAAATCCTTGATTTGCATTATTTTAGATTTTTTGTTCGTGTTAAACCTACATGTTTGTCACTTTTATGCCTATCGTAATTTTAAATTTCATTAGTTGTGATTTTTACAAGGTTTCTGTATTGCTAAACGCCAAGGCATATTTTAAATTTTATACTTGGTAATAAAATAATTGTAATGTAAAAGCTAAATCCACAATACATACCTTGCAGCTGCATTGCAATTTGCAATTGAAATTTGCAATACACACACCCGTATTTGTATTTCTTTTTTGGTGTGAATAAGAGGAGGCAAACGGTATCTTAGCGTGCCCCAGTCCACCGGTTGCCCGCCAAACGCAACATTCAGAATGCCTCTTCTTAGAATGAATGTCAGCATCATCATCATCAGCAGCAGACGACCAACGACGATGATCAAACATCAAATCAAACCAAACGGAGAAATTGTGGTTATTTGTTGGTCCAGTTCCAGTTCCAGTCCATTCAACTCAACACCAAACAATCTACTGAACTGACTCCACTACTGCTAATAATACACAGTATAACTGTCGTCTCCACGAATTGGTCACGGTCACCATTCACGACAGTAAGCTCCTTCAGACAGTATGACATAGGACAAAAGCTTCAGTTGTATGTATCTGTATCTTGTTGTCATGCATGATTCATGATATGATCCCCGTTTATGGTAGCCGATAGCCGATGCCTCTGCCTGCTTGGCTACTGGCTACCACAAACGCAAAACAGAGAGAAGTTCGTCCACTTTCAACTTTGCATTAAACACTTTCACTATTTTATTTTGCCTTTCCATATGGGGATGAGGGGTCTATGACCAATAATTGCCAACTGGCCACGTAGCGCGGTTCCTACACTACACTTTGCTCTTGACACTAAGACACTACTGTATTTACATACTTGTACATACAACTATATTACAAACAAAGTTACGTTACATTTTATGTACATATGTATATTTCAGCTACAAGCAACTGCACTGGTACATACACTACTGTGACTGAAGACTGTCGTTCCAACAAGCAGTCTGGATACAGATGTTCAAAGTACGTGTTGGCCAAGAGCGTTAATCAAGTTTTTGTCCTGTGTCATGTGTTGGGTGTCCTTAAGAAGCCCTTCATATTCTAAACCTAATTGTTTTGAGTCTTGGCCGCTACTGCTACTATGTATGTATAATTTTGGTCGTAACGACAAGGAAGTGACTTGTTGTTGTGCTGGAACAATCTGCTGTGACTGATTTAACATGCTCATTTTCTATACAGGTAACAAGTTTGAGCTAATTGGACTCCTTTAATGAGAATTTACAACACAACTAGAATCTCAAGCACACTCTTCATCTGTAACATTCAGTGGGCGGTACTCGATTCTGTCAGCATCAGTCACCGGTGGTGTCTTGGTGTTCAGTTGATTCGAAATTGTGCATAGTAAATTAGGAGTTCTTAGTCGTCAATCAAGGTTGAATAGCGGAGCAACATGATGAATGTCAATAGTGTCAATGTATCGGTCGAGGTGCCCGCAGAAAGCTTGGTTCATGAGATTACTTACGATGGCCAAGAAATTCTTCAAACGTGAGTATTCAACAACAACCTTTCCCACTATACGTCCAGCCAGCTCACAGCTTGTGGCTTGCAGGCTTGAAATGAGATGAGTTACGATTTATGATGACAAAACTGTATAGCCATCTCCTAATATGCTGTTCACTTTGTGTCTAGGCCTCTGTCTATGTCAGATAATCTGACACGATTAGCTCAACGGATTGACTTTTGTCGAAAGGACGAAGCTTCAGATGCTGCAAGCGGAGGAGACTTAGCAAGTGAGAGCGGGTCAAATGATCCTGCTGAATGTGCTTTCAAGACGTTACCGGTTTGGCCTTGGGATCAAGTCAGGAATAAAATGAGGCAAAATTTCATATTTGTCATATCAATATTTGGTCATATATGACATACATGATGAAATTAATGTTGTCGTTTTTACGGTTTTCTTCTTACAGACTTGCATTAACTGAGCTCTCGGTGCTCAGCGATCTGCTCCAACTTTCACACCAGAAAAAGTACATAATACTGGATCCCGTGCAAGCAGATCCTCCAGAGCCGAGACCAGCGGCTACACTACTATACAAGAAGAAGGTATACTTACTTCCTTCAAAAGTTTCCCCCGTGGAATTACCAACATCAACTAGAAACTAAAAATATGGCTTGTCACCAGTAGTGCATGTTTTGTATCAATGCCGTGGTTTTGAGCTCGCTACTGTTTTGTAAATTGACAGGGACTTGCAGCGGCTTCAGCCGTTCTGATTGGGGGAGCCGACAGGCTGAGGAATTCTTTGAATGAAGCCAAGTCAAGATCCTCTCTCTCATCGCTTCCCGACTTTCATATCGAGCTTTTAAGATTGAGGCAGAATTGGCGACTGAGGAAAGTTGGTAACTCAATTCTTGGGGATTTGTCATACAAGACGGCAGGCTCGAGGTTTCCACAGGCAGGAATATTTGAAGTGACAAAAGCGGAGGATGATGCAGAAGGCGGTGAAAAGGAGGAATACAGTGGAAGTAATCCACAACAGCAGCCTCTTCCTAAACCAACCTCAGCGCTTCGAGTGATTGTCCCTAATGAGCTTCAAGGAATTTCGTACATTCAAGTTCTGATCCAGAAGGATCAAGATGTACTCAGCATGGCGAATATTGGTCTCTTGGGACCTGCTCCAGCACCCGCTGAGTCCCAGTGGCAGCAGCGACTGGAAGCTGCTCAAAACGTCTTATTCTGTCGAGAGCTATTTGTTGTGTTGGCTCGGGAGGCGGTGTGCCTCAATTCAATGCCTATTCCTCCGCTGGTCGTCGGAAACCAAATTACCTCCACGTTGTTTCCTGGAATACTGCTAATCATTGGACTATGTCATGGAGATGTAGGGAAAGGACGAGAAGATCCTACTCAATCAGCCAGCAACACCCCTAAGATGGATCACAATCATGTGCTTGAACATTCCCTGCATCAGCTTCTTCGTGAAGTCCATAGACAGAACTGCTCATTTCCACTGCCACACCCATCCACTGCTCCCATTGGAGTTTCTAAACGACGTCGACTGGCTGGTCCGCTTGCATACGAGAGACACACTCTTCTCCAGATGACTAAGAAAGAAATGATTCTGCAAGAAATGATACGGCAAGCCCAACACGTAGTTCTACGCCTCCGAACAATGTATGTTTTGGATACTCTTGCCAAAGAAATTAAGGATCCACTAATAGTAGCTCATTGGGCTTCTCTAAATGCCGTAACACATTCCTGTGTCCGTCTAAACTTCCTGAGCTCTGGATACGACATGACGACTAGAACCCCACTCATAATACATGTGAAGGAGAAGTCTTTGAAATGTATTTTGAAAGATGGCAAAGCAATTCACCTATCTTACGAGCCGCAAGAACTCCGGGACATCATTCTTTCTCAGGTAAGTAAACAAAACAAAGTTCGTGAATAGTCGTCAGAGATGTTTGATGTTGGCTTTGTAAAAAACAATAACTTTTGTATAGATTGCGATCCATCAAATAATGGCTCTTCAGGCACTATCCAAGTGTATGGGATACAACACTCTATCCAGCAGCGCACACTTGGGTGTTGGAAACTGCGAGAACTTGGGGAATGCTGCCGGTTGTTTGCTGTCTTCTCCCAATGGGAAAAGGTAGCATCTCGTATTTATCGTATAAATGAATCATGTATCCTCTTCAGAACGTTATTAAGATGATTGCATATGCGCCCCACCGCTCTGCTAGGGCGCATATGCTTAGTAGAGTAGCGTATGCGGCCTACCGGTTTTTTTGGTAGGGCGCGTACGCTACCTACAAACGTGCGCCCTACCTCGCCTTCTATTTCCTCTTCCTATGCTAGTGAATGGTAATTTATTTGTTTGCGAATCCAGTTGCGGTAAACTGTTGCTACTTTGGTCAAGGTGTATTTACTCGTACCCAGGAACTTTAACTTCTACATTCAGATGTCAGACGGTGAAGAGTTTTTTTATCAGTCCATACCTCATTCATCTTCTTCGGTTTGTACACAACTCTCTTTCACTCGCTCATACTCCTTACCTGCTGATGAGGAATGACTAGTGATGATGGACTGATAAAGAAAATTCCTCACTGTCTGACATCTGAATGTAGAAGATAAAATTCCACTGGGTCCAGTAAGGTAAGGTCTATCTAACGAATTCTTTTCTTATCATCTCCTCGTGAAGCTGAACGAAAGCCCAGAATATCATTTAAACATTATTTGAAATAAATGAGTGTCACTGATTATGATAAATAGACTGGGCTACGCTTCAAGTAAAGAGGAGACAGGAAACATATTTTTGAATATACACCTGCACGCAACGAACACCAAACGACCAAACATATAAGTAGGAATTAAAAACCTAGACACGCTTCCTTCACGGAAATAGGGAAGCTTAAGATACTTTTTTTTAAATCCCATTCATATAAAACTGGATATGCCGTTTTTCATATTTAAAAATGTGTATTTATGATGATTTACAAATCCGTCTTTTGTTCGTCTAAACTATATAAGCACATGCTTCCTTCGCTTGCGTTAATAAAGTACGGAAGCTCATAGCCAAAAAGCTATGCAAAAGTCGGGCGGGACGGGATTATTAGTTAGATTCAATCAAATTATATCTATAAAGGTAATTAATTATGTCATTGTGTTCATAGAATTATTGCCGTCCGCTCGAGTCCTCAATCACAACAAAGTTCCCCTCATGGAATCGAAGTATACATTGGAATTCCGCCTGGTACTGAAGCGGATTCCGGCTTGCAGAATGATGCCATGGAAATTGAAATTTCAAAACTACTTGGTTCTCCATCCACTCAATCCTATCAAACGAATGGAACTGCCTACAAAACCGTTCGATTGGATAAGCTGGAGGGTAAAAACTTCCTCAACAAGATGGAAATGTTGATGGCAGTATTAGCTGATTCTTAGATAATCGAATTTAAAAAATATAATCCCCAGAGCGCCTGCATATGTAAATACAATAAATTGTAAGTATACCAATTCAGAATCTCTAAATTATCTGGATATAAGATCAAGTTTATTGTAAATCCGTAAATGTATATACTTGTTTTACCACACCAGGCTTAACAAGTCTAATGACCGACCTAGCGCCCTGAATTTTACATTCTACATACTATTTCTTGCTAAACAGAAAAATGGAATTACAGAAACACTCCACTAAGTCGGCTAAGGTTTGTATTTGGCAACATTTATTTCTGAATGTTAAGTAAAGGGGTGATGTTAAAGGGTCCCCGTCCCGTATTAAACAGTAAATGACCCGGAACCGGAGGTCTAAGATTACCTATCACCGATCTTTGGCCTTCATTTGACCGCAATTTATTTAGACCTGCACTGGCATCAGATAACGTAATTTCGGGTATTCAGTTTTTCAGAAACGAGCATTTTTCCAGTTCCACGTTCCACCAGCTTATAATATGTATGTACGGGAGGGCGGGCATGATGAATGATTGATGATGATTGATGATGATGAATGAATGATTGATATGATGTTGGGCTAATGAAATGACTCAGAGCATTGCATTGCATATTATCCCCCAAACTAGCTCCATCTGGCCACTTCATGGAACCCTGAAGGCACTTACACAGTAGCAGCACCAAGCAAGCGCCTCGGTGGTGTGCAATGTCCTATGTTTAAATGAAGGAGTTAAATAAGAGGGATAGCTTAGCTGGTTGCTGCGATCTAGGCTCTCTATCCATCGGGTGTTGTTTTTGTGATGAGGCTAGGAAGCCCAACAACGTAGCGTATAGCCGTGGGTATAGGTATAGGAGTTGGGAGTAGTGAGTGAGTGGGTGGTGTTGTTTGTGGTGAAGAAGAGGTGGCTGACTTGGAGGGAGCGAGGGACGAGAGGGTCGTGGATTGGCTGCAGAAAGAGACGCCGACTTTTCCAGACCCACTAACTCGGCACACCGGCGGCGTCCACCGTCCACCACCACCACCACCACCCGAAAGAAGAAAGAAGCATCTCTTCTGCCTGCGTCGCGTCTTTTTCCTGGCAGAAAGAAAAGAGACACGCCGCTCAGTTCGTCAGCCATCTCCGTTCGGAACGAAGGTCTTCACTTAGACCCACTAACTACTCGACGTCCACTTCCCTCCTCCACTGAACAATCTCAGGTAATCACTCACCCCTTTCAGACAACCACCAAAGGTCAAAGTTTCATGTAACTCCGTTCCGTGACTGAGCTCTGGCTTCCGTAGTCCCGTCAGTCACCCATTATTGTCGTCTTCTGTAGTCCATATACCACATGATGGGTTTGATCGAGCTTGCTTTCACCTAAACCTTCACCTTCTTCCAATTCAGTTCCCTAGATACCTGCCTGTCACTGCCACCACCCACAACCCATTAGTAATTTCAGTGTATAAAAATCTGCAAGGGTCACAGGGCAGCTCGGGAAAGGGTTAATGAGTCCGGTATAGCGCAAAACAAGTAGGTTTTCGTTGTGATGGTCATTCATCAATCATCATCATCAATAATTATTATTATGCATTGTGATGATATTAAGTTTGCGACTGGCTTGCGAAATGTAATAAGTAATGTCAAATGTAAGAACAAATGACAAAGACAAGGAAGAAGGAAATTGTCATTACGGTGAATCATCAAATCAAAATCAAACAAGTCATTTTCACTTCTTGTATAAAATCATATATAATAATATTATACCTAAAACCTATATCATGCTCAATCCCATGACCTGCGAAAGGACAGAAGTCAGAATTGGAAGTAAACAAGAATGACCATTTTAAAGAAATGCACTTGTAGCGCTTCAGAGGTCACGGTCACGAGATTGAGTGTTGCAGGTCGAAATGCGGCCTCGTTGAGTTCTACAGACTTTTGTCAGTAAGACTATATTTTCACTTCAACTTCATCTAAAGTTTCGATCTAGAGCTCCCCAAAATACTACCTGGTCACAAGTTCACTGTACTCGTTACTCCAAACCATACTTGCCAAGTTCCATAATTAAGATATACTTTTAAGTGTCCGCATGCTTATAAAATATTTTTTTGGAAAGGAACTATGACAAGGGAGTAATCAGCGCGTCCATAATCGTCTACGAAGGGAAAGGAAGATCACATTTTATGTTACGAAGTTACATAAGTTATAAGTTACGAAAATTGAAATACACTTTCTCCACATTTGGTGAAATATGTACATTTACTAAAGTTACGAAACATTTTTAGTTGCAAGTTCACGT
>JAQFYU010001885.1:0-13376 GCA_034694905.1 Ceratophysella granulata
CTGTATATAGAGTGCGTATGCTGTGTACTATTGGTATTACAAATATGTATTTAACCTCTATATCGTCTGTGTATTTGAATCAAGCCATTATACGATTTGAATGATTTCATATCGATGCTCCGGATGGATTCATTTAATTTGTGAGTGGCTACTATGTATTATTCATTTTGTTTGCCTTGGCATTATGTAGACGCAACAAAACTAGCCACCACAAACCGCAAACAATGGGCCGTACGTTTTGTTAGCTACACATATACACTTAGTATAGTACATATTATGCTTGTTATGCTCTTGTCTGTCACACGAACACGAGTTTAGAATCTATCATAATGGATTGAAGATCGATTTCAGCCTAAGCTTAAGTGTGCCGCGTGTCGCATGGAACGTTACGTTAATAACGCTACGTTAATTTGCAAAATGAAATGATGCACCCAACTTTTCGCCATTCGTCATACAAATACAAGCAAAACTATGAAATATGTGGAGTTGGCCTACAGCTATTTAATGTATTCCATGTAAGTTTATACACAATAAACTTTTAGTTCCCTACTGTGTATACGAAGTTACAAAAATAGAAATAATTGGTCGCACATCATCGAAGTTATATAACATCACGTTAGATCATTAATTAATCATTACATCATGCTTCGTGCTTTTTTGGGACAGGACTAAAGGACAAACAAACCTTGAGATATTTTGTACTTCTCTACGCATATGTAGCTCTAAAGCTGGTATGTTGTGATGTGATGTGAAATGTGAAGCCTGGAAACCAACTACTTTCAAGGTTACTATGCATAGGCAGCTTTCAGCATTTGCAACACAACACAGCAGGTATGTATACATAGTCCATCCGTACTAACAACACGCAAATTAGGATTTCAATTCACTACAGGGCAGAGGATAAATATACCGAAACGAGTCGTTTCACTCTACTGTTGCAGCGGTCTGCCAATAAATTAGTTCCGTAGATATATTTAGTGTTCCAGTTCCTGTTCCGGCACACAGATCAGAGATCTCCGAAAATTTCAAACCGTCTGTGTTCTGTGATCTGTGACTGTTGTTTTCTATAAGTAGGCATATTTTAGCCAAATTTATATTCCTTGTTACGTAAAGCCTGGCATTAAGTATTAAGTTGTACACAGTAGGTTGCAAATTTTCTGAATTACAACATCCAAACTTATGTAGTAAGAGCGCGTACATAGCTTAATTCTAAAGTTGATCACCATACGGCGTTTAAATTTTGTTTTTACAGATATAAGGCTAAGAATTTAGCTCTATAGGTACGCTTGAAAAAATTCACAGTACACTGCTACCGTACTTCTTGCGGCCAGCAACATTACATTATTCACTAATTATCCCCTGTAATCAAGATAAGATATGAATTTAAGTAGCACGTGATTGTGTGAGGAAGCCACAAATAATCAGTTCCAGTCTTTACGAATTGACTTTTGCCTCCATTCTGAATGATTCATGTAACTGTAATGTAAAGTACATGCGGAGTATTTAAAACAACAAACCCATTAGCTACTTGCCAGTAGTGATCAGTTGAGGTTGAAGCTTTACAACAGATTCAACTGCGTTTGTCTCAGACTGTTTTAATCACCAATTTCTCCAGAACTATCAGAAGGTATCATGACGTACGTGGTTGACCAAGATAATTTACTACTCTGTGCCCTTGCGACAATTGGGATGCAGCTCCTGTTTTTCGTCATAGCCGCTACCTTTAAGTTTGATAAAGTGACAGATTTTGCTGGTGGTACAAATTTCATTTTGTTGGCCCTTCTGACGTTCTGTCTCTCCGAAACTTATACTGGACGTCAAATCGAAGTGACGCTCTTCGTCGTGTTATGGGCAGTTCGGCTTGCAGGATTCTTATTGTTCAGGATTCTCAAATTAGGTTCGTAAACAAAATCAAAATATTTTTAAGCTCAGTAATCTATGTAGTATAAGTTATATGTTATTTTATTTTCTTATTTCAGGAAAAGATGATCGATTCGATGGGAAACGAGAAAATTGTTTGAGATTTTTCGTTTTCTGGGTCTTTCAAATGCTATGGGTATTCATAGTGAGTCTTCCGGTCATGTTCGTTAATTCGGGAAGACTTGCTGATGTTAAATTCTACCCTACGGCCTGGGATATAATTGGTGGCCTGTTATTTGTCGTTGGCTTTGTAGTTGAGACCGTAGCGGACTTCCAAAAGTTTTTCTTCAAGGAGAATGCTCTGAACAAGGGAAAGTGGTGTGATACAGGTATATTTACTCTGGGACTAGCAACGGTTTTTCTGAATAATACACCGTACGCTTGCAATTTTAAGCTAGTTGCGCTGGAAGATCTATGTATATTTTAAACATTATTTAAATATAATATGTAGAATTACCTACCAGAAAACTCTTCCGGTAAATAAGTTTAATACAAAATACTTTGCTCTCTCTATTGAAGTTGAAGGTTTTCGTGATTTTCGTGATATTTTAATTTAACAGTTTATTAACTTTCATTATTTCCCAATCTTTCTGAACTAAACGACCCTCTAGCGCAGAAAATATAAAAAACTAATAGAAAACTGGCAAGAAAAGACAGACCTAGAGTCTGGATTAGTATTATCTTGACAGTGCCCGGCGTCAAGTTACTTCAGGTTATATCAGAGTTATATCCTGTTATTACTATGTTATGCTAGATTAAGCTAGATTATTAAACAGCTTATGTTAGGTTAGGCGAAACACCCGAAACCTTGTAAGTGGCGTAGATATTACGGTGAACAATTGACGCGAAACCATGGTGTCCATCATACATTTCTATCGGAATGAGACACAGTAATTGCAACGGTTAATGAAAAAAAAATTATCTTCGTAACTTAGCGCTCTTTGAAAAGCTTGACAAATAGTAAAATACTGTAAAAGAAAAATGCGGCTGCGAAGTTGTATGGTAAATTCGGAAACCTAACCTAACCTAACCAAACTAAAGATATTAAACTTTCAAAACCTGATAGATCAGATACGACATACGACTGCCCAAAAATACATGATATGATACTTTCAATAGAACGTGCTTTAACATTTACTCGAAATTCTGTTTGGAAATAGGTTTATGGTCTTGGAGTCGACATCCCAACTACTTTGGTGAAATGGTTCTCTGGTGGGGAATATTTATTATAGGGATTTCAGTTTACCAAGACGTAGAGTGGATTTCCCTACTTTCACCATTATTCACAATGACCATCCTTCTCTTCCTGTCTGGACTTCCACTTCTCGAGAAATCAGCGGACGAAAGATACGGAACGTAAGATCCTAGATCTGTAAAAGCAGTTCTGTATCATTTTCTAATTGATTGACTCATTTTTTTTCAATTTTTAATTCTTAAATAGGAATATGCTGTATAAAGCGTACAAGAACAGCGTATCCCCTCTAATTCCCATGCCATCAAAGTTGTACAGAAGTTTACCCAAATTTCTCAAAACTTGTATCTTCTGTGAATTTCCAATCTACAACCGAACCAACTACGAAGGCATGCCTAATCCATAATTACCAAAGGTATTTCAGCAAAACTTCAAATTAACCGAGACTATGGATTTTCTTTATACCAGCAGCAAAACGGAAATTAGGAAAACTCAGAAACTAGCAGCACAACAGTGGAGCTCAAAGAACATATGCCTCAAATCTTCACATCTACTCTGTTATATTATGTACCAACCTTAGTACATATACCTATGCTGCTTTTTTTTTTTTCAATTTTAATTTTAATTAATGAAACTTTTACTCGTCATCTTAACGCTTTTCAAGGAACGTACTACGTAAACCAATTTATTTGCTGAATCTACATACATTACAGTTCAAAGCTGTTGAAAATTATCGAGTTTCTTCCCTCAGGATTCAAAATAGTATTAGCAATCTACTTAGTTTTTAGTTTAGGTTATTTACAGGTGTAATAAGTGCTTAGAGTGCTGATGTTTTGCAAATTACGTATCAGCCTTGTGGAAAACTCGTGGTTTTTTAAAAAGAACTAGTTTTAGGGAATAAATTATTTCGCTTCCACGTAATTTGCGTACTGTCAGATCCGCACCATGAAATTTTTACAGACTTTTTGGGTGTTTAGGAACCTAGACTAAAAAGCCTGACTTTATATAGTCTAACATAACGTAGTATAGCACTACTTATATAACCCTGATATTACAATGACTATAACGGTGCGCAATTGACGCGGCACGAAAACTGACATGAAGCAGTCAAAAAACTTATTACGTAGTTGTAAACAATTAACATATTACCAATATAAGGTAATAAAAATTGTTATACGATGTTACTTACGATATGTAGTTCTTCCAATTTTTTGAATTGTTTGAAAAACCTTCCAATGTCCAAATGATTGGGTTGATCAGTTGGTGAGATTCGGATAACTTCAGTTGACGGAGACATTCGGATTGTAGGGATTTCTAGGAGCCTTCCCTGCGTGCATGAAACTGCCATACGACCTCGCTCATCTAGTCAACAGTGACCAGTGACATTTGTCTGGACAGAGTCCTCCAAATAGGGTCTGTGCCTGAGTAATGGCAATTATTTGGAACAGTATCAGCACCAACGAAACCGACGCCGAATTTCTAATACTGTAAACCCATTGCTTTACAGAATATTCCCAGAATATTCATACAACACTTCTAAAGATCTCTGCTTCCATTATTTTTGATTAAATTGGATCCACTGCTACTCTGTGGCTCAGAGTTCTAGAAATGAATAAAACAACATAGTTCATTTAGTATACAAAGAATAGTAAAGTAATGCACTCAATCATTTCAATGTCAATTTCAATTAAATAGAGGCATTGAAAGCGTAGTAGTAGTTTTTCTACACAGCAGCAGTCTATGAAAAAATGTATCCGTTACAAGCCTAATTAAGGTTCAAATTCAAGGTTTCTGATGCTGGGGTTTGTGTAGTGCGGTGCTTTATTCGACGTGGCGTACGTATTTTGCTGCGTGTAATATTTTAAATATTTGTAGGTGCATTTTTGGTAATGTGTCATGCACGGGCTTGTAACTTGCATATCTTTGGTTAGGTTAGGTTCCGAAATAATAGGTTAGGTTAGGTACCAAGCCCTGCCTTGCCAATTGCCAGATCAAATTTTCGGAACCAAACTAGATATATTTTTAGGAACCTAACCTAACCAAATACCTGGACCTCATCAATCAGACATGAAATTACCACCGAATTCTAAAAACTGTATGTTCAGCTGTGGTCTTCTGAACGCTCGTAACTCGCAAGCTAAAAGCCTTTAGCATAACAATCATAAGATCAACTAAATAGCTCAATTCTCATCTGATGAAAGCAGTCGAGTAGATTATGGGTTATGGTTAACATTATTTAGTAATTTCCACTTTGAAGCGTTTTAGTTCTTCCAAGAAATAAGTAACTGAGATCATAAAGATTTCAAAATCAAATATAACAGGTCTTGCTAATGGTTGGAACTTGGAACAGGGACTGGAACATTAACATTATGTCATGCTTAGTTGAAGTTCCCCACGAAACATTTTCTGACGAGAATCATCAATATTATGTACTATTTTGGTAATTTTCAATCCCATACCAAACGATTATATAAATTTTACAGTGACAAACACAAAAGAAAAATTCCGCCACCAGATTATAGCATTACTACGTACAAAGTCAGTAAATAGGCACATGGAAGAAATGTGTTGTAATTGAACGTAATATCAACAGCATGACGGAGTAGACTAAGTTACATCTGGAAACTGACTTAACACTAACGCAATATTAATACATAGAAGCGAAATTGCATCAAAAACACAGCTTCACGCCTATGGAAATATTCCTCTGCCGTCAAGTGATGTCAGTACGCTACTGTAATGCCAATGTAATAATCACATATTTTCACATTATGATCTTGAAATCAGGGAGCTTGATCAGGCAGTAGTACATAGACTGCCTGATCAAGCTCCCTGTCTTGAAATGGTATACTTGCTGTCAAGGAGTATGTAAGGAGACCAAACCTTACATACGCAAATCAGGGACCTCAAATGTGGAATGGATAATTCGCGCAATACCGACGTTTTTCCCAAAAAGGAATGGAACCTGGCCAGCTTGTTTTGAACAGCAGTGTATATTTAAGGATTCCCCACAATAATATAATACCTCAATAGGTCCAATATGCGAGGCTCAATTGACTAAGGCCAAATTAACCGAACCCAATTGACTGCAGAGGAAACATGTAATCTGTGTTGGAAATTGCAACCGAATGAACTTTGGAAGGGCTAAGAATGCAGTTTATGCTTCCTGCTCCAGTTCCTGTGTCTTGTCTTGTCCTGGATTCTGGTAAGCCATGTTTGAGTATTTCTAGCAAGGATGACGTTCATTTCTTCTCACATCATTATCCACATTACACTAATGGTAAAATGTTTTTTATCATTACTACATATGTCATTCACTGTGCAATTATCTGAGCAATAATAAAAAGCTAATCAGGAACAGCTACTTTTTATATCTAAACGATAAGTTTGGTTTGTCACTTTGTCAGCGGCTTCTGATAAATAATTAGGTACCTATTATATAATGTAAAACACAAAAACAGCCAGAAAACAATAACAGTCTAGTTATCTTTATATGTATCATATATCATGGTTTAGTTTAACATTACGAATCAGCATTACATAAATAATAATGCACTGATTACTCATTGGCGCAATGATTTCAGCTTAATCCATATAACAGCTCGTAGTCGATGAATCAATGAAAGGATCTGCTCAACGAAAAGTCTGTAACTATTTACGGTAACTTAAATGTAAACCTAACATTTGAACCCAAGGAAATTCTCTTCATATTTGAGCAGCATCACTGATGGAGGTAGCCCCAGCAGAAACTTGCATTGTGCAGTCTAAGATTATAAGATTAGTGCTTATTGAACTGTGTGAAGCTGTTCCTAGAAATTCTGCGCCAGTAAATATACTTTTACTAGTAAATAGTAGTAATGACATGAAATGCGAAGCATTTGCCAAACTGTAAATTAACTCGTAGACCAAGCAAATTCCCTATAATAGGGTTATCTAACAGGTTCCAATCCACCCAGTTTCCACTGTACGTACTTACATCTGCATCTTGTATATATGAGAGAATTGCACATTCTGGGATTAATCCCGTAATTTCTTCAAAATTTTAAGATATGACATAACACTCCAAAAAAGTGAAGAAGTGTAGCGTGTCAGAATAAGAACGGGAAACGAGGAAACATATACCTAGAATTCAAAACTTGAGAATTAATGTATACGTATAATAAAAGTCCAAAGAGGTAAGAAGTCAGTGCCAGGAACAAGAATATGAATAATGAAGCGACTCGTCACTTCTCATCTGGCATCAAGTGAAGACATTCCAGTATTTGGTTATATGATGTATTGAATGTCTAATGTGTGATGCCTTATGTTTATGCTAATTAAGGATTGAATTACATGATAATTATGCATATGTTAATGTGGGTTCAGCGAGGTCTGTGAGCTGAATCCGTAGGTACAAAAGGGCCGACAGTTTCTGCCGCGCCTTTAGTCTTGATTTAGAATTACAACTTGAACCTTGTACAGAGTAGCTAGTCTGACGAAGCTGTGAATAAATAACATTGACACTGCCCAGCGCTATTCGTCGTGTTCTCGCTGCTGCTCTATTCACTAGTGCTGCACATAGGTTCTGTGGTCTAGGTTAGACTCGGGACGGAGCTAATTAGTAGTTCGTTCCTGATCCATGCCGTTTCACCTGTTGAGATATTCAGCTGCTAACGTGCACTAGAATCTGCAGCCTTCGGCTAGGCTGTTCCGAAAGCGTTTACTTAGCATCGGCTAGTGTTCTAGTAGATTGTAGTGGCTTAGTGAACTCGTAGGTACTCTGAAGAGACCAGATACGCTACAAATGGCGACCGTGACAATTTGTGCCAAAAATTGATTAATTTCAAAGGTTAAAATTTGAGAACATTTGTATTAGGTCGGAAAGATCAAAAGCTTTGTCTTTCCTGGGACCAACGAAATACAATATTTATCCTAGGCATTAAAATAGATGCCAGGACGGAAAAAATTTAAAAACGAAGCAAGTCGTTTACGGATCTCACCGTCTTCCAGATTTGGGGACGAAGTTGAGGAAGCAAGCTTAGGTTCAGTCTTGAGAAGCAGAAATGATTTTACTGTTTTAAACTCATACTCATTTTTAAATTCAGTAAAGTTTGCTTGAAATTCAGTCTCATGAGGCTCTATAATTATATACATATATGTATTTTTCTGCATCCGAAAGTATCGAAAATTGTTATGAACTAATTTCCTTATGAGTATGCACTATTTTCTTATTCAATTTGTGTCATGATGATCGTATTCTGAAATGGAAATGGAGGTCCTGAGGAGCTGAATTTCATGCAAAATTTACTGAATTTACAAATGAGTATGAGTTTAAAATTTAAAACCAATCTATATAATTATTGATGGTCCATAGTGATATCCATGGTCCACATCACTTTTATCGTGAATTCTGGACTCATTTTTCATGAGAGCAGGCAATTTGCCATACATCTCATTCATTCGGTCTTCCGCCTCAAGATTAAAATGCACTAATCTCACAGCTTGAAATAATGCATCTGGCGTCGCGAATGTTGTTGGCCCGATTGCTGAGTCTTGGGTAAAGAGCAAGCTTTGCTCTTTGCACTGAGTCTGCTTCCGTCTCAGTTGAAAACACCAACTTTGACAATCTTATTATATCATAAATGAAAAATTCCGTCGGTTCGTTGACCGACTGTTCCTTGGATTGTAGAGCTTTCATACGCTTGTTCGACTCAATCCAACTGTCAAATCTTTTTACGAATTCCACCTTGAATTCATCCCATGTCTTCACCGTTTGAAGCACATGTTCAGCCCATGGCCTGGACTCACTTGATAAAATGCATTTAATCAAGTATAAATGTTGCTTTTCTTGATGGCCCATTGCCACAAAATACCGTTCGACTTCTGTCATGTACGCATCAGCCGATATCTTTTTTACGTTAAAAACTGGAATCTTCTGCATTGAGAGACGAAATTCTTACGTCTTTCATAGCATCAGCAATAACCTTAGCCTGAGCTAAGGCTTGGGCATCGGAAAATCCGCCTCCAGCCCTTTTCAACTCATACGCTTCAGCACTTTTTGCTCTGCGTCTCTGACAGCATCAGCTACCCTCAAATCAGCTGCGGCGGCCGCTTGTGCAACTGCATCAGCAACTGCGTCAGCAATCAACTGCTTCACCTCCGCTGTCGTCTGTCTTAATCTATATAATTATTGAAAATTCCATATAAACTTGTTTTCTACTTTTGATATCACTCGATCTCCTCAAGAACTTCGTGTCTTTTTAAGACACATCTTTTATGCTCTGATTTTGGTAAGGTGACAATTGGGTGGAAGCAATTGCCTGGGCGACAATTGCGCGGAACAATTGCCCAGGCGACAATTGCTTGGCGACAGTTGCGCGGCGAAAATTGATCGACGACAATGACGCGGGGACAATTGCCTAGGCTACAATTGCGCGGCGAAACTTGTGCGCAGAAAATTATTAGGTAATTAGGTTTAGGATTCTTAAACTTGTTGCAAATACTATTTACAATAATAATTTACATAAGGAATACATACGAGGGCTGTCCCAGAAGTTTTGCGGCCTGTGGGTTCTGTTAGCGATATTGGTCTACTTTCTTTATTGTATTCCAATATGGTCTTCCAGAAGCGCAATACCCTTTTCCAATTTCGTTTTCACTGATTCTATACTATTTTTTAAAAATATTTTCGAAGTGCTTTTAAGGGGCCTAAAATTCATTGTTTTTGCCGTACTTATGTCACTGTACCTGGAATAAACCGAATGATTATTCCGAATCCATTATGCGTATTAATTGCTAGTCCCATAGGTATAAATTAAACCACATTTTAGTAATTTGAAAAAATTGCTGAAGTGGATTGCGGCCGTCGCAGTATTTAGGTACACATTCTCGAATTTCCAGGGTTCGAAGGAAAAGATCGAGGATATATATCATGATATATTCGATTTTTTTGATATTTTCATTTAGATCAGATATTTCGATTGTTCATGGTCCATAATGGACTCCGGAGAAAAAAATCAAGAACATCAAAAACATCGTTTGATCTTTTCAATAAAGATCCGCGATCTTTTCGATCTTTTGAAAACATCAAAAAGATCAAAAATATCGAAAATATCAAAATGATCGCCGATGTTTTCAGCATTTTGAAAAGATCGACGCCAAAAAGTCGACCAAACTCGTCGAGAATGCGCATTTTCTCTGCTGCTATGCATATTTATATGGAAAAATCGAATCTGATATAATATACTGCGTTTTGTGTATATCCGACATTCGATTTTTCGAGCTGAGTACGTTGTTAAATCTACTATAATATTCTTATACAAGAATATGGACCTGGAAATATCCATGCACTATGGGAATAGGCAATATATAGCACAGCACGGAATTGAGCTTTGTTTCAATTTCTAAATTCAAGATCGATCGGGTGTTGTGTCAGAGCCCAGCAATCCCTTGCTGGTACATACTTACTTGTATCTTGTATCTACGATCTGCAATTCAGCTAAGTAATACTATCTTGTGCGCTATTTAACGTAATAATATGCCGCGTGGAAAAGATCCAATTTGGAACAACTTTGGCTTTGACTGCATTACTAAACTGCGAAATACTGGAATAAAATGGGCAAAGTACAAAACGTGTGAAAAACCTGCCTGACGGCACCTTGCGACCAAAAGGATGTGGACGACGCACATGACGTTCTACTTGCGACCAAAAGGATGTAGACGACGCACATGACGTTCTACACTGTCGAAAATGGATATTTCAAAAAATCTGACCGGCGATTGTACCATGTACATATATTCAGAATCATTTACCAAAAAAGGTTGTAATGAAGTAATTTCCGCACTCAAGCACTACATCACCAACTGCATTCCTGCTCACCAACAACAGCTCCACCATTGGAGCGATAACTCGTTTGGCCAGAACAAGAACTCGTACTTGGCATCATACCTCAGTACCTTGAATACCCGATTTCAGAAAATATGCATTCACTTTCCAATACCAGGGCATTCAAGACACTAGACTGTAAATACAGGAATCATTGGATACAGATTCTCAGTACTTCTCCTATGCCAATGCCAAGCCGATCTGTCGTGTGCTGTGTGTTGTGTGTGAATGCGTATTTCGACATACGCACATGATGGGATGAGAATGAGAAGGAAACATTTGAAATAAGCTCTTCTTGTGTGTAGGACATAAGCTCAACTTTGTAAATACGTTTACCAGTGACCTGACCAATTTCGCGTCAGCATAACCCACCACAATTGGATTTATCCTAATTCTGAATCCCGAAGAATTAAAAATTTGACGATCCTTTAACTATAATTACAAATTACAAAAACACATTGCGGAAATAACTGCATTGTCAGCGCAGCATAGGACATAGCACATAATACGGTTGAATTCAGGATTAGGATACACGCGGTAACCGCTAATGGTAACCACCCGGGGTAACCACTTGCTCGCGTTTCGGAATACCTAACTTAACCTGAAGTAACGGGTGGTTACCATGGACGAGTCAGTGGTTACCATGTAACTTTCCTCGTGTGCGGTTACCGCGTGTATCCTAATCCTGAATTCAACCCATAATACAATACTAAAGGGCTATTGAATTTAAATTAGTATTTTGAACTTAATTGATATTCACGAGCTTGAAGAGAATAATGATTAATGTTGAGGTGTTTAAATGAGATGACCGAGCGTATAGTACACCTACTGATTCTAATTTCGCTTAACGCTGCAAATTCACAACTCAGGCGTAACGTGTAACCATGGAACTTGCGTGTAACCTCTTCCCAAATGATTAATGTCTACAAAATGTAAATGCTATATTCAAATGTCAAACTAAAAAATGCAAAAAATTATAATTGGTAAATTCAATTTAATACATAGGGCCAGTGCATATTGTATCTGCGTTGTCAACACTAGTGGCCACAGTCCTGCATGAGTCCAGCATAATACCCGAAACAATATGCATACAGTCAATACGCCGGTGTTGATTATTACTGCATACATTGAATATGACAAAACCCGAGTTACGTACACAACACACGGCAAGCTTGCTTGGCACGGACGAAGTACAGAGAATATGTATCCAACGATTCATGGAGTTACCGTCTCATATTCAAGACTTCAGTGTGATGCGGATTTTGCTCACGTTGAAAAAATGAAGAAAAAGGCCAATAAATTCAAGGTACCGTCGGACTGGATTAAGCTGCTCAAGAAATCCCGCATCAAGAAACCTTTCCGAATTGTGTACTTGGAACACCCGCTAACTGATCATTTAGTCGATGAACGAGACTTTCAAAGGGGACTTCTGCGGTGGTGTCTTCCTCTCACTTAAGCCTCGCTGGCTGGGCTCGCTCTTCTGTAGAAGTGGAAATTGTGTAGTGTGTTGTGGGTTGTGGTAAACGGGACAGTGCAATCTTCTGCTTACAAAAACAGCTGTCATAGGAATACGACGGCGCAATATGTATGTCGTACACGGACACAAAATATCTGCAGTAATGTACATACATAGACCTGTATTTATAATTCCGTATTACAAATTACAAATCAAAGTGCATTCCGCCTGTCTGAAAAGTGACTGACATTTTTTTATTGAAAATAACAATGGAAATTAAATATATTGCATTATGCTAGTCACGTGATTGATATATAATGACGGCAAGATAGGCGAAACTAGTTTGCTACAGGTCAATGACCTCGGCGTTGCTTTTCAATATGAAGTGGATGTTGCAAGTATTTCATGGTATTTGCTATATACCAATGCAATGTTAACGGCGGGTGACGGTCTATTTTGGAACAGGCTGTATAGTGTAATTTGTAGTACATGAATTGACTTTAATTTCAAATTGAATCTCAAGTCTATGTACAATACTGTAAGAATGTGTCTGTATACGACATACATGCTACTCCGAGCTTTTTGTGAGCGGACGGAAGCTGGCAGAAGTCCCACTTGCAATTGCAATGTTCTATTTACCACAACACACTACACACTCCCCACATAGTAGGAAGAGCAAAGTCGGCGAGGACTAAGTGAGAGGATGACCCCACCGCAGAAGTCCTCTTCGAAAGTCTCGTGTCGATGATGGAACCCCACTTGCAAACGTTTTTGACTTCAAAGGTGCTTTGAAACCCGTAATTATCCCGTTTAAAGGCATAAGCAAAATTAGAGGAATGCAATTCTTAGAAAATGGACTACTAGACTGTATCCGTAGCTTTTGCCGGAGCTCGGTTCTCAAGACTTGAAGATGCATAGTGCAACGCTCGTGTGTGTGTAGTGTG
>JAQFYU010001886.1:0-13376 GCA_034694905.1 Ceratophysella granulata
ATTTTTATCTATTTGTTTTTATTTTATATTATTTACGTTATTATTTTAATTATTTTTCATTTTATTCATTTGTCATCAATATTTTAAGATTTTATTTGGGTTTTATTTGGAGAATTTAAGAGTGGGCCAAAACTTGATTGTAAATTGTAATTATTGTTTTTAATAATATATAATGCTGATAGCTCTAGGTTTGCAAAAGTAGTACAGTGCAGATATTTCGGGAATTTTTTTCTGCAAAGAAAAAAATTAAACTCAAATATCCATAAAAGCCAGCAGGGTTTTACGCAACAACCAATTATCTCGAGTTAAATATTTAAACCCCGGAACCGTGCACGCACATACTTGAGGATGGGTAATGTTTGACCTGTTCGTAAAGGTCAACTCAATTTGAAAAATTGTCTCGCCCATTTTACATCTTAATCTCGATGGAATGCAAAATTCAAATATTGGGTAAATTGTACTTGTGAAATATCAAGAAAATGTTAACTTAAGTAAATGCTGCAAAATCAGCCTCAATTGGCCAAGGGGCAAC
The DNA here is from genome assembly GCA_034694905.1 of Ceratophysella granulata. Lineage (NCBI taxonomy): Eukaryota > Metazoa > Arthropoda > Collembola > Poduromorpha > Hypogastruridae > Ceratophysella > Ceratophysella granulata. The sequence continues at coordinate 533 of JAQFYU010001886.1, forward strand.
CGACATACGCAAAATCAAAATATTAAGCAAATGCAACGTTAAAATTGACGTAGAACGAAGAGTTGCTTCGTTGGAACAAAAAGGAATTTATGGTTTAATTCGATTCCGCAGTAATGACAGACGATGTGAAAATTTAATTAATGATCCAATATCTACTTCAGATGAAGAAGAGTCTCCAGTTTGGCTCCATAGAATTTTGAAACCTATTTGGTGTCACATATATCAGAGAAGTTCTAATTTTGTTGGCCAAACCTCGCCACATCGCTTGAACATCTCATTATTTTACAAGCCGAAGAAACCTTTACACTGCACTACAGAAAGGTTACTATTATATATATCCTATTTGGTACAAATAAGCTATGCTGTGCAAAGAAATGGCATTAATATCAGTCCCAATTCCGAATTTCAAATTCCAACCTCTTCTTTATATTTCTGCACCATTTTATGTATCACTGGGGAAGTGGATATACACAGGGTTACTACGTATGTGCATGGAAGTATTGCGTATTTGAAGTTGAAAGTTGTGGACTCACCAGAAGATTGAATGATAACTTGAACTTTTGCAGAATGTCAACGAATTCCCTTTCACGTGGAGGCTTGGCCCTCATTGACATCAGTCCCTCTCCATGCTCCTTCTTCTTGCTCTTCTTGGATCTGTAAATATAAGGAAGATAATCTTAATATAGCTGTTTCAAATATTTCCTATAAAAATAATTGGAAATAAAAGTTGAATATAAAAATGATTAATAATCAAGGTTAGGTTTATGGAATTTTTGACGATTTTTGAATGGTAGGGCCAAACACGCTAATTAAGCATTTAATTTTATTTGAAATATATTAACGGGTTAACCAGGTTGGGTTTTTAAAAAAAATTATTCGAAAGAAATTGCAAAAAATAGCATTATGTTGGCCTTGGCGAATAATTAGAACAACGGCGGTAAATTGCAAAAAAAAAACTGGAACAAATGTGCCAAATTTTAATGTTCGCTTAAGATATCACTTGTTTCCAGGAAAATTCCTACGTATCATCGAAATATAAATTTTTGAAATGCATTTTAGTTCGTGAATAAATTCGAGAATGTGGCTTGAGACATCATAAACCTGAAAAACTTGTAACATCCCAAACGGTGGTGTGTTCTCGCTGAGAATTTGTGCTAAATTTTCTTCCTCGTGAATTCTAATCCACTCCAAACCGTCATTTGGATGAAGAATAATACGCGGACTAAAGTGAAAACTATTGCTTTCCCTTATGAAAGCAAACTTGGTATTTGGCTTAGGCTTAAAGACTGATTGCCAACTGAGAACTAAGAATCCCTTTCTCCTTTTATTCACAGAAAGTCTATTAGTTCTAATAATTTCTGCAAATAAGGTAGGGAACCCTTCAAACCCAAAGTAAATAGTAAACTTGTGGAAGGAAGAAAAAATGAGAGTTGCAGAACCAGGGTTGGCGATTGAAATTTTTTACAGTAAAAGCATTTCGTTGGCGAATCAAAATATATATCTAAACTCTCGATGACTCTATTTCAAAATACAAAACAATGAACCAATATTCGAAAAATTAGCAGATGTTAAATAAAATTAGCAACTACATTGTGTGCTATATAGGTCAATTCCATAGGTATGGACTTTGGGCAACAAATCTCACTACGTGCAGCAACGTATAGCGTTTGGTCTACAAAGTAATCTCAAAATAGCTATTTGTATTATTGTAAAATTGTAATTCTAAAATGTAAACCTAAAACAAATTAAGATATAAACAAAATATCTTAGAAAACATCTAAAGATCAAAAAATCGAAAAATCTAATGATCCAAATTTTAAAATCTAAATGTTTTATTATTTGTATAATTAGTGAAAATCAAGTTAGCCCAAATATGAAGCCTATTGGAAAATTAACGAAACGTATTGTGTATTAGAAAGCATGACCGTCTCCAAATTGATCAGGCTTTCAGCTGCCGCATTGTGGCATAAATTTAGCATTCAGCTTTTAAATTATCTTTGAATAAAATCTTCAATAATCCCTTTTAAAATATGCTGATTTAAATGGTCAAAGTGCAGTTTGCTGCAATACCTCGTGTCAGGTCTGAAGGTCCCTCAAAAACCATATTGAAATTGGGCAATATTTTGCAGCCCAGCATGCCAACTCTCTTTGGCTAGACGGCGAAAGGCTGAGTAATTTAATTGAGTTCCCAATTTTACATCCCTGCGGAGGAGAAGACTGGGTTTTGTGCGCGAGAAGGAAGGGAGAAAGATGGGATGAAAGTGGATCTGCCTCTCCAACTTGTCATTCGACTATTGACATGGCTAACCTGGTTTGTCAACTTCCTCACAAAGTGATAAGTAGGCAAGACAAAGGAAATAGCTCCAGTCCTCTCCTCCTCACATGTCATAAAACCTTCCAAAATCACTCATACACCCACCGACAATAAGTAAGCGAGACTCGTCTGTAATTTCCACCTCCACACCGCACGTCCGACTAAAGTACGTCCAACGTCCACACAACTTTGTAGAAATATGGGCAAATATGAAAACACTTCGCCGCCGGATCAAATTACTGTATACCAAAACTTGTCAAAAGCACCTGAGTAAAATGAGCTCCTCAATTTCCAATTAGGTAGGTCAGTAGTTGAATCTTGTCAATCTCTATTTTCTAAATGGTTTTTAGACATAATATTAGGTTAGGTTTGGTTATGTTAGGTTAAGTCTGCCGAAGCCCGCGAAACAAGTTACTCTTCTAGGTTAGGTTAGGTTTAGCCATGATTGGCCGTTAATGTTGTTGGCCCTTTTTACATGGAAGCCTAAAACACTGTCAGCTCCGTAACCCATAATAACCGCGACATTGAAAACCGTTAATTAAAAACCGCGAACAATAAAAACCGCAAACAATAAAAACGCGAAATTTAAAGTATTTTATTAGTAAATTGAATCAAATAAATATATATATTCCAAGAAATTAAATAGTGACGCATATTTTATACGAAGCATATATAATTTACTTATAATAAGTATATTTAGAGGTCACAAATTTATGTTCCGGTATTATAAGTTTTAAGCTTTCATTGTTTTCTGTTTCTGCATTTACATTAATTTTCATTGAATTTTTCTGAACAACATAGCTGCCACTCCGTGTAAATCTATTTCTGCTTTCCAACAACAAACAATGAGTAAATACAGCTGCTTCGTCTGTAAATATTGGTGTGTTTTATTCGAATATTTCTTTTTCTTCTCGACTAAAAAATTTGCCGTTTTTAATTCGCGGTTTTAATGTTCGCGGTTTTTATTTCGCGGTTTTTCATTTGCGGTTTTTAATGTCGCGGTTTTTAATTTCGCGGTTATTATGGGGAACCGTCAGCTCGAATGACGGGAGTTACAGAAAACATGAAAAATAATGGAAAATGTTACACGTGGAGTCTGCTTGTCGGTCTTTATATCCGAAACCTTATTAAATATTAATTTCTGAAGTTTTGTAGAAAACTTGCGGCTTAGTGGCTTTCTTTCTGCCTTTGGGTATATTGAAACCCTGATACCTACTTCCTAGCGCAGATGAAACAAATGTTCATTTTTCATATCCTCTGTCGTCATCTTGGGGTGTGCCCATAGTAATTGCCAACGTATAGCTTTTGATAACAGAACTAGTTAATTATTGAAATTAATTGACAATGTAACTCATTTTTATTTTGCACGTGTTGCCGTGAAATTTAAACGACACAAGAAATTGAATGATACGAAAAACGTTACAGGTCAGGCTGTGCTGCAAAGGTTTTGCTAAACCATGAATCCAGAGATCGGAACTGTGGAAGCCAACACAGTGCTAGCGTTACACGCAGCTACAAGGGAAAGCGGTTCGGTTGTAAGGAAGTTGAATCCGTAGCAGGTAGTAGACTCTTGAGCGAAGAAAGGATGAAGATAGGGGATCGATAGCTTTCTTCTCAAAATGGGAAAAGTCCTCGCTCACAAATTCCGTTCCGACTCAATATTAGGCTTTTCCCACACAGGACAAGCTTTCTTTTTTCTTAGTTTTTCTTTTAGAAAAAAGGAATGCTATTTTGAAGAGGACCCATGATACTCGAGAAACACGTGTCAAAAGGCTGCCAGGCACTTGGTCTAATCTTCCGTCTGACTGCAATAGGCGGAAACATATTTACTTTGAGTTCCGAGTCCGAGTCAAGTTCCTTTTTGATTCATCAATCAGACTCAGAGTTTGGATCTTTATTTTGGTGAACTGACTACTGGCCCAAAGTTTCATCTTCTCCACCTACACCCTCTTCCTTCAATCTCCTCAACAACCCATGAAATTAAATTCGGCCTATTTGTCAATAGACGCTTTTTGGAGGGAGAGGCAGTGCGGTGTCAGGGAAAAACTAAAACTTTTCTCATAACTGTCATCCACACCGAGTCTTGGCTATGAGTTATGAATTTTTAACCAGGAAGGGATATGCTGAGTTCAAGGCGAGGAGTACATGTTCTATCCAGTTAACATCAGAAGTAGTAGTGGAAGGGAAAAGGGCTTTAACTCCTTCCTGGCTTGGCAAACTCAAACCTGAGTTGACTTCTGGAAGGATATCCCACGTAACTTAAGGTTTCTCATGACATGACTCAATGTTCATGACTTTCTGGGTTTTCTTTAAATTCAGGCGTGTTCCTTTACTGTTATCTTTTGAATTTCGGAAATTTGCATTTTTGAATTTGTTTGAATTACATTTAAATGTAACTTCTAGTGAGTACTATGTTGCGCCCGAAATATATATTTAAAAAGCTCTTATTAAATGTCGACGGCCAGATCTTTTTGCCAATCCAAAGAATTCGACGATATTAGCCACAGGTTCCCTTAATTCATACAGGGTATGAAATCAAAAAGATATAAAATAAATAAAAGTAAGCAAATAAAATAAAATGCAGAGAAATGCTTGGGCTATAATTTGTTCTCGCCGCAAAAATGCGAATATCACCCTAAAAAGGCGATTATCGCCACAAAAATGCGATTGTCACCCTGAAAATGTAATTATCTCCGCAAAAATGCGAATATCATCCTATAAATGTGACTAAGGCCGCAAAGATGCGATAATTACCCTAAATATGTTATAATCGCCGTGAAAATTGGATTACCACCCTTATACGTAATTATCACCGCAAAATTACGATTTTCACGTCAAACATGCAAATATCTCCGCAAAAATGCGACCATCACCGAAAAAATGCGACTATCACCAAAAAATGCAATTTTAACCGTAAAATTGCCATTATCCCCGTACATTTGTGAATATCCACGCACAAACGTGATTGTCACCGCAAGAATGCGATTATCACCGAAAAAATCCGATTATCACCGTAAAAATGGGATTAGAAATAGTAAAAATATTGAATGCAAAATAATTTACCTGCCAATTTTATTTGACTAAGTTGAAATGAAAATTTTGAAAATATTAAAATTCTAGATCGTCAAATTTTTAAAAAATACATCAATTTAAATATAAATGAATTAAAGAATCAAAACGCATTAGAAATGGAAAGTAATGCTGAACGGATAGAGGCAGATGCAAAAACAATGCTTGCATTTTCCCTAGGAGACGACTAACAAGATTCAAGGTCCATTGGAAGGACACGACAACACTAGTAAAAATGTCAGTGAGGCTGAAACGGGAAATCTGCATAAGAAAGACATTACAAGTGTTTCATTCTTAATAGCAATCAGTGTCTCAGTGTCTAGGAAAAGTCGACATAACTTTGAAGTCGTTGAAGTCACGGCGGAAATCCCATTCCAGACTCTATCCAAATTATTCCTGGATGAAGTGTTTATAGAGAAAAGCCTGGAGTTCAAGACTTAAAACCGTGGAAAAGATCTTAAAATCCAGGAACCATAACATAAGTGTCAGATAAGGCATATTCAAAAAAGAGTTAGGAAGACTGAGCATAGAGAGAAGAGAAGATAAAGCTTCCATTTCACTTGCAAATCTGAAATTACAGACCTGATTCGGAAGGATTAATATGAGTCGAGAAGTACAGAAGTGCAAAAGTCCTCAAGCCGCCTTTTCATGTTCACATTCAGACCTTCAAACCCATCTTCTGAATGGGAAAACTAAATATTGACCTTTTTCATATACGGAGGCTCAATTATGACCATTTCTGACAAATCCTGACGTAGGTATGCTGAATAAACGAGTCTGTTTTCAATTCCGTCTTCTATCTACCTAGGGATATATTAAGGACATGTTCCTGATTTCGGGCGTTAGATTCGTCATTCGCAAGGTTAGACTCTTTCTGTATGGAATTTATATAACCTGTCTTGGGTTAAGAACGGGTTTGCTAATAAAATCTATTTTAACAAGAAACATCTAAATTATATGATTTTTAATGTTCTTCTATTGGCTTTTTAAAAATTTACGTGTTTTGAAATATTTAAAGAATTTATCCAGCTTTTAGATTTTAATTCAAATTCTTTCTAAACAAATTTCCGATTGTAAGATATACAATCATGATTCCATAGTTTAATTTTTAGAATTCCATAGAACCGTTAAACCAGACAGATTAAAATCAATTTATAAAAATGAAATACATCTTTTCCTGTTTAAATTTATAATTGTTTGGATTTTCCAGGAGCTTTATGGTTTTGTTTTATATTCCTTAACTCCTGTTGTTAATTTTTTAAAATCCTGGTTTCATTTAATTTAAAACTAGAATATTTTTAGACCAAATTTCTGAATGAAAAATAGAAAACCAAGATCTGGTTACCGACTTTTAAAAATCTAGTTCATTAAAATTGAACAAATACTAGGCTCTGATTTAAACTATAAATGTAAATCTTGAACGCCAAATATGTCTTAAACGGAAAACTTTAAAACCAAAAATTGAAAGGAGCTCCTGCCATTCATAAAAGCAATGCATTTCAGTAACAAATTACAGATATTCCATTTTAAAAAGCAGGCAGCCTTCAAATGTGAATTAGGCCACATTGAATACTGAAAAAACGTCAAAATTTGGATGAAACCCCCAAAACCGACCCTTGAATATCAGGAATCACGACTATTTTTAGTGAAAATACGCTTTCTTACTTTCTTCGTCTTTGAAGGTCTCTCCAAGCAGCTGCGGCGAATTGGAGTCTTGCAATGAACCGCTCAATGTCATCGAAACATCGATTCAAAATATTCACCTCCCGCTCATACTTCCCATCGCTCCCCGCCGAACTCGTATCGTCTCTGACGTCTGTAAATCCCAAAATAAAAAAAAAACACTAAATATCATTCATCTCTCGCCCAATTTAACAGAACAAAGCCAATCGTAAATTGAAGTAGTGGCAGTGGCACAGGTGACTCTCTGTCTGTATGACAGGGACAGAAGGCTGGTCGAGCGTTAACTCAGAACTTGACCGCCCAATTTACCTTCTTACAACTTACCTCAATAAACTTTCCTGAGTAAAAATGAAAAAGAAAAATCTAAGAAATTTATTTTTTCACTCAATTAAGTCCACCGTCAGAAACACACGTTTACAAAACTTGGTTCAAGGAAGAAACGTGAAATGATCCAAGCATTGCACAAAGCAAGCGGGGTCTATTGCTTAGACACAAATTATGGCTCTACCGCTTAGCCTATCATCTCATCTCTTTGTTTTCCAAATTCTACGGAAATCAAATGCTGGAGTCAGTCCCAGTGGAATTAGTCTGCAGTACAAAAGGAAGGCAATTGGAAGATTTTATTAGATTATGTCACTTCCCTCCAGTTTCCCATTCAACGCCAACTCTAAACGAATTCTGACTTGTTTGGTTAGACACGTGAAACGCACTTAGCTCAGCATCCGCAGTCTCAGCCACTCTTACAGTTACTGATTGACAGATTTCTAGTTTTTGAACGTTTTTCACCATAGCAACTTTTCTTATGTAGGATGTAAGAAAAGGCTCTAAGCTGGAAGAGCCTTTGCGGAACAACAAGAGGCATAGATGATGTAAGCGGTTTAGAATGTCGAAACCAATTATTGATCCGTTCCACAGTTTTTCTTTTCTTTGAAGGAGATAGGATCAAAATGTGGCCATTCACCGAGAACAGGAGAAAGGGTTTGCTCTAAGCTCAAAACTATCTCGGATCTTTTTCCAGTTTAAAAATTGAGTCCAGGAACAAAGAACTAAATAAAAAGGCTTATTTAGTTGGTAACATGCAACATTTTTGTCGTCATTCGAATCCGAGCAACATTAGATTTAAAATCTTAACATTTGACTCTAAGCCTTGCTCTGGTTCATGGTAGATTAATAGAAATTCGAGAAAACAAACCCTAAAAATGAAATTCTGAGAAATGGAAATGCATTTTTGTGATCCAAAATTTTATAGCAAAATAACATGACCAGGGTAGTTTTGGGTGATTTTGTTTCTGTAAAACATATTTCGCATCTTGATACGAAAATACGTCATCCAAAGATCCACTTAAAACTTTCTACTGGATTTGTTACGCAATAGCTCAGTGCCTTTGTGTGCTGAGACCAAATTCAGTAAATCGTTTGTGCACTTGGAGTAAAAGGACGACGTCTCAGATACCAACTCATGTAGGCTGTTCCGTGTATGCGTAGTTCATGTACAGCCTTTGTCTCTTCTCTCAGCTCACTATTATCAATCAATTTCGGCAAGACGGAAAGACAATAGAATAAGCTCAGTCCTTAGAAGACATGCTTCTTGTTTAAGTAAAATTGAGTGGCCCTGTCTTTGAATATGGCATCCTCAAATCCATCATCCAACCTCCTCTACCGTTATGTATTTCATCACCTTGTATTATTAAAACAGCTTCTGTGGTATGATCGGTTGAATTGGGTAGGAAATATTTGTAAAATTATACGTCAAATCTGGATTTCAAATTGATTTTAGCATACAACCTTCCAAAAATTAAATCAATGTATATCGTGATTCGTTTTTGCCTACTTTGTTTACCATTACGTAACTAGAGCCAGTTTTATATTCATGGATGCGATGTGTACATTTGTGCTGCGTGGCGTTCAATTGAACGTCAAAGCAGTTTGCCCGAACTAGGGTGCCGCTTAATTTAACAAGTGGGCGCGCGTCTTCTAGCACTGTTAAAATACGTTAAGTGGACTCATATGGCTCCAATTGGAATAGAACTTGCCGTATGTCTACAACATAGATCCGCATGCACTTTCAGAAACAAAAAATGCGGTTCATTGAGGTCCTGTATTCTGTTGATATTTTCTGACTTATTTTTGCATTTAATTCAAAACTCCAAGCATATTGAACAGAAAGCATCTATAAATATAGAACCAAATGTACATAGGCGTAAATCGTAAATAAGGAAAGAGGGGAACGAGGACATACCGTTTCCCAAATACATGGGTGGCTCTGGTGGCGGGTTGTTTGGTGGAGGTGGGAGGCTATTCTGACTTCCGTGTCGTTGTCTCGGTGGCGGAACTCTGCCGGAGAGAGCCATTTTCACGTCTTCCACGAGATCAGCGGCAGAGATGTTGAAACACTGAAACAATTATAATTTGATCACATTAATAATTTGAATTAACGTGTCACACTTCAGAATTAACACACTCCAATCCGATGCTATCGATTCTGTTTTGCAGCATATTGTGCAATATGGCTACCAGGTACAGGTACAGCTTAGTACCGATATTGAAGTCCAATTAAATATAGTAATTGTGATTCAGCAATATTTTAAGACACTGCCAACTAATACGGTGTAATCGCTTAAGCACTTCTGGTCTATCCATTGTCACTTGTCATGTCACTCGCTTGTATTCGCTCTACGCTATTCCCTAGTACTCCAAGCACAGAAAATGCTCAGAATTTCTGTTTCCACTCAAAATTCTGAGAAACAAGTCTTATGCTGTAATTGAAAGAGCGTTCTCCTAAGTAAGTTCATCTGTCACTTTGGCGTTCTACTTTCACGTCAGGCCTGACTCACGACAGGCGGACTGAGGAATTAGGTAATTAAAAGACGTTCAAGTGACAGATCATATCATAGCAGAAGGACCACAGGATGAAGAATCGATCGAGTATAGAGCTGAATGCCGAGCATTCCATGAGCTAGGATTTCTATTTCTAGGAAACGGTAGTAGTTGTTACATAAAGATCCATGTAGCTAGCTTAGCCAAGATAATTATTACAATATAGAGCTTTCCGCCTTTGACAAATTAAAATGTGAAAGAACATGCAAAGTCTGTCGTGCCGTACTTTGTGCACTATCATGTCTTATCTTAATTGTCCCACTTCACGATTTAATGAATCTGGCTTGGTGTCATGTTCTGAGCACGGAACGTGCTTCCTACACGTAATACATACATATTAAAGGAACATGGGAGCTTATTTCATCAAAACCGGGCTGGGATTGCGTCAAATTTTCAGTACTTTGCCATGAAAATTAAAAATAGAGCGCATCAATTTTGCTATCGATTAAATCGATTAAACTGAGCCTCGTTGAACATAAATTATTCTTTGTATTCACGAAAAGGCATATTTATTTTAATGTAAGTAGTTAGCTGTGCAACTTGTAATTTTTGATTTGTATTTTAATATATTGTAATTTTGTAATGATATCCTTTGAGTAATTTAAACTTTAAAGTGATATTTCTGGACTTTGATAACAAATATTTTAAAATACATTTTTCAATGAATTTGCGCAGCTTTGCTTTCGAATTTCAAACAAAGGCAAATAGTAAATAGTATCTAGAGCAGGCTACGTCTGAGGATAGCTGTATGTAGTTGCAGTGTTGACTCTTGTGTACCCACTTTACTACGATACATACTGTGCATCACATAATGCATCTCCAGACCAGAAAAACACTTATTAATTTTTAAAAAACCAAGCTACCAGCCAAACCCATTTCCAGAGAACTTCAAAAGAGCGCACTGACATATTTATTATAAGTTGCTCTCTTGAGGCATGAAGAACTTTCCGCAAAATGAGACTTTTTAGACTCTATAAAAAATTCATATTTTTAGAGCCTCACTATATATAGTGCCCTATATACGGTCCATGAGCTCCACAGTCCACAGACCTTCTCAACTCAACTTAGCTTTTTCAAAATGCCTTCTGTTTGAGTTTCCTTCGTGTTACATAAAAGTTAAACTTGTGTCAAACGGTGTGTGCGAGATACAATATACGGGAAATGAGAAACTGGCGCATAGAACTAACTTTAGTTCTCACCGACGTCAAACAGCTTAACTTGGGTTTCACTTTCAAAATACAAACTTGAGGTTACTGAGGCTGTTGTGCCATGTGCCAATGCCAACCTCGTGTCGGAAATTGGTTGTGCATCAGGTCAGGACAGTTTTAATTGCATGGCTTGAGGTGTGTAGTGCAAATACTCACCAAATTACGCTGGTTTCCCCCAAGCAAGAGCAGAACGCTCTCAAAAATGTTAGGGATTCTTCGAGATTTTAATTAAAAATAAGTGGCATGACATATATTCAAAATCTCAAATCGCACAATTGTTTTGTGAAATTGAAAAATTTGGGGGAAATCAAAAATGTATTTTCAATTAGGATTTGGAAAATTGTTTTATGTGAAATTAAAATGTTAAAATTTATACAAAAATTGGGAGTAATAAAACGTTAGCAGCCTAATTAAACAATTCTGTACTAAAATATTATATAATAACTAGAGTTAGATTTTTATGCAAATAAAAAGGGCCAAAATATGCCAAAAAATTTGCTGCCTTTTTATCGTTTTATGCAGTGAAATATGCCGTTTGCAAAAAATATAGAGTAAAACATTTATTTAAGTAAGCATTTTTGCGTGAAATATAGTGAATTTGAAACATTTTTTGAATAAAAACTATCAAAGTATGCACTAAAAATCGAAAACCAACAAAAGTGCACAATATGCGAAAACTCTTGAAATATGCTAAAATATGCACACACAAAATCTGCCTTTTGGAGTCGGATGACCTTGGTTCTCCGACATTAAAGGGTTGATCATAATTCGTCTTATCATGAAAATATTATTTCGAGAAACATTTTAAAGAACTTTTCAGCTGAATTGGATGAAAACTAAAAATGCTGGATGTATGATCTCATGTATGAGTATGAGTACCCAGACTGACAATATCACAGTCAAACAAAATTGAGGAGTAAACTTGTAAATTTTCCCATCGAATTTCGCCGAAGACCTGGAAAAACGTGTACACTCTTGTATACCTTGTAGTACTTGCTCCCAAAATATGAAGAAGGAGCGTAAAAGACAGAATTTTGTGAAGAAACTGATATGGGAGGCCGGAGCCTGCACGAAATGCACATGGAAGGTATTGTGAGTCTCATTGAAGCTGAAGAAATTGGTCGGGAGAGAAAGTGATAGGGTGGTGTGGTGGCATAGGGAAAAGAAAAGGAGCTTTTCTTCGTTCAAAGGAAGGGAGAAAGGGAGAAAATGTGATGTGACCATTGAATGAGTTGAACAAATTGAACAGATGAGTTTGGAGAGCACAAAAGTGGTCTCAGGAGATCAGAAACGGAAGAAACAGGCTTCGAGTCTCAGGCCATCTCAAACAGAACACAATCACCAGGAGCCACAGGCCTGGGAAACGGAAATTTTATTGAATGAGCTTCGCAGAAAATATTACTTGGTTCTAAATAAAGAACAATATTCTCAGAAATCATATTTCTCCTTTTTTGGAGAAAACCTACACCCAATTACGTTTTACAATAGACCAGGCACAGTATTTATAGCCCCAATTTCACAAAGATTCCTTTTTATAAACCTCAGTGTCTAGATTTTGGTAAGAAACGTTAACATGATGAGTTTCGTGGTAAAGAATCAAGGAAGAAATTGTTTAATATGGTATCTCTGGTATATTGCTTCACCCGTGGGAGGCCCAGAGCATGCGTTAATTAACACGTCACGAGATGAAAAA
>JAQFYU010001887.1:0-13373 GCA_034694905.1 Ceratophysella granulata
AAAGCTCGATGCTCAAAGCTCTTGCTTCAGCTTCAAGCAAAGCTGTAGCGCGAATCAGATGACCGGTACTTAGCTTAAAGCTGTATCATAAAAATGAGGTAAAACAAGTTTATCATGAAATACAAATTACGATATTCAAATTATATCTAAAAAAAATACCATCATAAAATATCTTGAAATAAATATCAATTTAAAAAAAAAATACCATCATAAAATACCTTGAAATAAATATCAAATTTTTTTTTAAAAAATACAATAAAAAAATCGCAAAGCATTACAACCCGTTAAATACCGCACCATAGAAACGACTTCATGAAAATCAATAATGAAAACCGCAACACTGAAACAGCAAACTTAAAACCAGAACATAATAGATCAATCACCAGTAAATTCGCAATGGTAGTAAAATGCATTTCTTACATCTCCAATACGACTTGGAATTTGGTCTCCTTCAATGAATTCTTTATACTAATGTAATCAGATCAAAAAAAAAAAGAGAAAAAAAAGAGAAAAAAACTTGAAAATTCAAATGTCCGAGGACGTTATAATTAACGGAATAATCGCCTACTTTGCTGACCAAACTCGGTAATTGACGTTAGCGACTGTTCATCCCATTCGCGTCCCAACTCACTTATCACGTCTGAGTTCGGGAAATCGGTTACCAGCATCCTGTAATTAGAGCAGGAAGAGGAGGAGGAAGAGAAGTAGTGCCGAGCCGGAAACTGGAATGAGATGTACTGCATGACCACCAGCCTGCATTGCAGCCGGAGTTTCACCTACAAATTCAACACCAAAGCATTTAGTGCAGCTCCAAATGCAACTTTTAGAGGTCTGTGGGGAAAAGTGAGGAAATTACTGACTCACTAATTCAATTTATGCTCAAATCATATTATATGAGCGAAACATCCGTGAAAATCTGGGTTTTATTGCCTAAATTACTTAAATTGTGTGATGTATATTTTTCATATGTTGGTTTCCCTATATGGATGCTTGTCAAAATTATTACCTAAAATTCGTATTCTGTCTGAAAAGGCAATTGAAAATATTTGTTCAAATTCAAAGCTTAAATATTTTACCTAGATACATCATATTTTTAAAATTCAAATCGATGCGTCGGAAACAGCAAAGGCTTCATCTTCATAGTTGAATTACATTTTGCTTAAGCTAGTTTAGTATTTCTCCGCGCTCTGTGCACACGAGTAACATGGGACAGAATTGAACGCCGAACAATCTGTCACATAGTACAACAAGGGAATGACGACTTTTTACATTATGGAATATGGTAAGTGGTCCTGTAGCTCTTATTTTAACTTGCCGTATTTCTAAAACATATGCAGAACCGCAGTCAATGAAATTCAGTTTATCTGGTTCCTATTTTTCTTTGATATTTTCTGATTTTTCGAAAATCAGCTGAATTCCATAGCAAAAATGTTCACGAAAGATCCATTAACACGGCATTAGCTGTGACTGTGAGTGTAAGTTTAATTCGTAACACCGGAGATTCAATTAGTTCTTTTGGATGCAACCTTAAGAAATAGAAGATATAAAATCTTATATATAAAATCTTATATAAACGTATTTGCTTCCTCTATTGGAGACAATTTTAAAAATTGAATTATTTGAAATGTGAATAATAAAATGCCATTTTTCTGTATTCCCTAGCCCATCCATCATACCTAAATTCACCAGCTTCTCATGATGCAAAATGAACTGATTGGATGATACCTGTCGAGTATATAATGGTTTATCACTTGAAAATTCTATTTTAAGGCAAGAATTTGACTCGTAATTTATAATAGTGCTATATCCCATCTGTGACAAATGCAGAACGCGACAAGCAGAGCCTTTCCCTCTTATTTAGATAACTTTGGTTGTTAGTTCTCCTGGAACGAGAGAATGAAGTGTTGGTTCAGATCAGGTGTAGGAAGCGGAGTGGAGCATTATGCAATTACAGGCCAACTTAGGACATTTGGGATCCTGAGAAATGAGGAGGTTGAAGATGAGCATGATGAATGAGGAAGAGGACGGATTGGAGTCGACACGGAGGCTCTAAGCGGATTTGAAACCAAGTCTCACTTCCACTTACCGTTCAGTACGGAGACGAGGACTTTTGCCTTGCCAAACTTGGCCATGGCACACGTGTAGTACCCCGAGTCATTCCTATTCACATTGGCCACGTAGAGCTTCGAAACAGCAAAATCATTCCGTCGTACCTCGCTCTTCACACTGTTTAAACGGCCCAGACACAAAAAGAGAGAGAGAAAAGAATAATATTATCCAAACTCAAATTGTAAAGTGTGAGAAGTGTTTGTGGGGAAGTTGGGGGCTAGACTCCTTTCAGTGGGGTTCTCTGTACTGGAGAAAGCGGATAATAGAGATGGATACATTGAGCGGAGCAGAGGCTTTTCAAACCCAATTTCTCCCTTCCTTTCTCTTATCTCAGCCTCATAAATACTGCCTAATCCTCAGCACTCTTCCGTCCCTACAGAACACTTTTTCATTCTGATCAACTCCAGCCTGGGCCTGGGCCTTAATTCCGAATTCCATTTTTTATCCCTTCCCATAACTCATCCCGAGCCCAGATTCCAAAGGCCAGATATAGGCGGGAGGAATGTATGTTGGAAAGGGAGACACTTGCCTGATGCCGCCACGGTACGTGTCATTGTTCAGCAATCGATTCTCATGATACCAGCTGACGTGTTGGGGTTGAGACTTGTCCGTCTTGAATTGACCACGAACTGTTTGGAAACAGCAGAAGAAAATCTTGCATCTCAACTCGAGTGTGGAGTCTGTTTTGAATATTTTGTCTTTCAAAGGCTTGTCCCCGTCATCCACAATCTCAATGGTGGGAGCTGGAAGAAGGGAGGCAAGACAGACATAATTAAATCTCCGTACCACACAAGGCTCACTGGAGACTAGCCGACGAGGAGTTTAAAAATAATAAAGTTTTTGGAGAGTCTAAAGTCTAATCCTTGGTCCTGGTCCCTGTCTCCGCCTTTGGTTCCCTGACTGTTAATCTGTCCATGCCTTGGTCTTTCTTCTACTTTAAAACACTCATGTAGTTGGGAAAACTCTAGTCCCCACAAAACCCACGACCCACCATTCCAGTTACTCACATTCCTCTCCTTCCAAATGTCAGGATTCTACATAAACATTTCATCTCAACTGCGCCATGCTTAGGAAAATTAGCTTCCTTTTCAGCAGCGACGCTGCCAGAGGGTCACATTCCTTCCTGACAAGGACAGGGTCTCAGGTTCTGGGATGACAATAAAAAGGAAGTGACAGGGCGACCTAGAAACTCGGGTTTATATTGCCAATAAATTTTGCCTTTCATGTACTTTCTCCTCCTTTCAAATTGGAGTCAGTTCAATTTTGGGAGACTCAGTGATTTTTTAAATACATATTGTGGATCCAGCAAACTTTTTCGCATGTTATTGCATTTTTAGGTAATAATATATAATTAAGCTTTAAAATATATCTGGTATATTTTAAGAATATCATTTTTAAGTTACATTTAATTTTCTGGGGCCCGCTGCAGATTTTGTAACTTAAGGTCTCAAAGATTCACATCGGCTGGTTCCATTAACTACATTTCACACACCCATTTTTTAAATATATTTTGAAGTTTTTTTTTTTAAATTGATCCATTTTTGGAGCTGTTAAAATAAATTGAAACTGTTTGAATACAAAGTTGAAATGAATGAATAAATTAATAATTTGGAACTCTTGCGTACTAAACTTTTTGGAGGAATCTTTTGTCTACTAGGTGTATTCGTTTTCTAAGCAATAATTATTGCAGATCTTTTGCAATACAGTGCTTTAGAAATTTATATGTTTGATTTAATACGATGGGTTTCACCGGGAAGATGATTTTGCGATTTTACAACTTGGCTGACTGAATTTTATAGAAAGCCTATATTTTTAAAATTTAATATTCTTTTTTGCATTGAAACTACTTTTGACGAATACTTTAATGCATTTTAAAGAATACAAAATACAGTAAATTAAAATTTGGATATCCACATAATGAGTCTTCCTCTAATTATTGGGCATTTTATTCCATTTTAGTGCATATTTGGATCAATTTTCGGAGCAAACGATTATATCCTTACATGTCATCATATTTATAACCGCCTCAGGTATGCCATGTATTTACAGGTTATTTAAACTTGCCGAAATTGATAATACGCACATTTGCCTATAAAACGAGAAAGTACCAAGAACCGAACCTAGAATTTCCAATCTACCAGCTACTAGATGCCATTGTAAACTGTCCTAGAAGCCTACCCCTGCTGTTAACACACTTACGAGCCTTGTTTGGGAAGGAATGGGCTCAAATAGTTTTGGGAAGTGGGGTCTAGACGGCCAGAACCAGAACAAGAGGCTTGTCGAGAGCATAGTTTGATCAATTAAATACTCCGCTTGTCATTCCTCCCGCCCTTCGACTCCTTATTTCATTTGGGGCATTCTCCGAGTCAGTCAAGGAGAAAACAACAATCCTGACACTTGAGGAAGGAATGGCTTCTGTAAACACTCGACTGGAAGTCAGCAAGTGAGAAGAGGCTGGGCTCAGGCTCACTTCTACTTTCCATCTATTGGAATATTTGGGGAGAAAGTCGACGGGAGCGTAATAAGACGGGACAGATCCTGGCATGGCAGGTTTTGACTGAGAGGCCTTTGAGGAACCCAGTCTTCCGTGGACGGGCTAGAGCAGAGAACTGGCTCAAAAACTCTTCAAATAATACTGGAATTTGGTTGGGAAGTGAATAAATATACTTTGAGCATATTACAAAGCCATGGGCTTATGAGAAAAGAAGAAAACAAGTTTTTCCTCGCCCCGACTTCCAGTCAGAAGCTTCTTTTTCCCCAGTTCTCTCTTCATGCCTCACTTCAACTTTTTCCTCTCGTCTCAACACGACTTAAAGGCCCATGCATAAAGATAAACTCACTTGAGTCCCTTCCGTCTTCCCATACTGGGTCCACACACACCGCAGTCATTGAGACAGACGACAGACGAGAGACAAGTTGGAGAACGGGTCTACAGAGCCAAGACTTTAGCAAAACTAGCTCAACTTCCAGACAACTATTTATGAGAACCCGTTTTCACATGCTGCTGCGGTCAGAGGAGGAGGAACATGGAAGTGCCCTGTGCACTTAAGGAGAAAGCACTGAATACCTGAATTCCATTGGTCCTTGTTACAAATGGAAGCTGTGGTGGATACCATGCAACTCTCCAGATGGCCTTATGACGTCAAGGTTATGTTAATTACCTCAGCGTAGTTGGCATTCGGCGAAAGCTGCTAAAACTATCTCAAAATAGCCCTTGTTTTAACCCTTTTGATTTAAAATTTTTTATATCTCTGTGCTAACACAACGGCACTATAGATTTTGTCAATTTTACAGACGTGAAATACATGGCTTTTTACCTTCGTCGTGAGTACGATTTTTAAATCAAGCAAAGGAAGAGTTCTTGATTGAATTCAGGAACATTGAGCATGCGGTAACCGCAAATGGAGAAACCTACATGGTAGCCACCCGTTACTTCAGGTTAGGTTAGGTAGTTCGAAACGCGCGCAAGTGGATACCACATGCGGCTATCGCGTGCTCACTGTTCCTGAATTCGACCAAATTCACAGTATTGAACTTCAGAGTTTGGGAAATGCATGGTGAAAGTTGGGCGGTGAAAGTCAAGTCATCAAAATTAGTTTGGAACTTCATTCTAAACTGCACTTGCGGCAATAGGAGGTGGGCAATGTGTTTACTGTCCAGCCAATATGCTACAAAATTGTAATTTCCCTTCTTAAAGTATTTTTTAAATTATTCGCTGTGTTTAGGTCTTTCTTGCGTCGAATCCGAGGCAATTCTTGAAAAATATGCGTCTCTTGAAGTGGATTTAGGAAAATCTCGAAAATTTTATTTTAGCTTTTTTGTTGAATTATTGATGTCGAACTTATTAGTAGTCTAACCGTAAATATATCCGTTTCTCGCCTAAGTCGCTGAGTTACCTTAAGGACACATTAACATGCATATACCTCGTGGTCGAAATCAAGAAAATTATTTGAATAGAAATGCGGGAATATTTATCGCCGTGCAGTTATATACCATGTTTTGTATATTTCCAGCCGACGAACTGCACACTCTTATGGGAACTATTAAAGGTTAGGACTCAATTTCAAATATTGTATTCTACTGAATCAAAGGTTGGTAACAACCTGAGTTCTGCTATGTGAGGATATGATTTTATTAACTGAGAATGTGAGTTAGTTGTTGTTAAAATATAAATTTTGGTGTTGACAAAATACACTCTACAAATCAGGTTGGATCCAAGCTACCTCTTCCTTCAGCCCGTAATTACCTCAAACCCAACCCAAGATAATGTGGTATGTGTGTTTCGGAAATACTTCATGTCCGTTGTGTGTACACAAATCTCATCCTCCCCATCTCATTCTTGTGAAATCTATTAACTTGTTAATTACATTTTCTCACATTCCTATCACAGCATCACAATTTTTGATCGCATAGAAAACTAGATAATTAATTTAACTAATTTTTAAAAGTGTTCCCATATCTCAATAGTCTAAAACCGATTTATAGGAATACCACGCGAATTTGCATTAGGTTGCAAGTGATTTTAATGTTTTACTATTCCTCCACTAGATGGTGCATGTCCTTTAATGTCATCTTAAGGGCATGTCCAGAAAAATCTACAACCTATAATTGTGATATACGTAAAACTCGTTTTGTGCATACATATGTTGTGCATACAAATAAAATTGTGCGGCGAACCAAATTATTCTGCAGTCAACTAAGTTATATTCAGATTGCGATTAGAAACGGATATTTGCGGTGAGACTAACGCAGACTTTAGGCTCATTGTTTTGCATATGAATGTAGTTGAATAAGAACCTGGAGCCTACTAAGAGTATTTCCATAGAATCCTTCGACCCGACCCTGAACTCAGGCATTGTTCTTGTAAATCCTTCACTAACCCCAAGTCGGCAAAGGGACTAGAATTCTGGCTGGATTGTATGGAGAGAGTGGAATGTGACGGAGATGAGGCATGTCAAACACGGGAAAAGTTCCAATAGATAAGTCAGTGCGATAAAGTTCTTTGGCATATTAACTGGACTCGAGGCCCCGAAGGGAGCGTGTGTCAGGAGACCTGGTGCCTCAACTAACGTGCTCAAGTAGGGAATGGAGATAAGTCGACCTACTACAAGCTCCTCCATTTCCCAAGCCCTATCTCACTCAATCCGTTTGTCTGTCTGTTTTCCTGAGTCACCCAAACTGACTCTTGGTTTGGTTTATACGTGACAGGACGAAGGAGGGGAAAGGTAATGTATTTCTATGAATATCAGAGAAGAAATGACGAGGGAAAAGTTGGGACTGCTTTCTTTGGCCCGAGCAAGGGCTTAGCCTATGGCAGGGTTAGGTTTTAGGGCCAATAAAACTCTCGTCTACAATCCTAAAAGGTCATTCTCAAATGTCACCCAAGAATCTCAATTGAGCTTTAAGGACCTATAAAAACTTCTGTCTACGACCAATCCCACACTCAAACAACTCACTTGGACTACCCAACTTATTAGTAGATTACATTTTTTTGCAATTTTAAGTCTCTGTGGAGACTTTTAGTCCATAATTTTTAAAAGCACTCTAACTAATCAAGGTTATCCAACACATACAATTTTTTTCATTTATCGAAACGTGATTCAACTCAACCTTCTGCTCAAAACAACATAGCTATGCAAATTGGCTAGCCATAAACGGGAACATGCATATGGAGCCAAATTGTGCCAAGTAGGGTTAGGTTTATATACGTGAAATACTTTTATGAGAACTTAAATTACAATTTTACTATAGTCAATAATAATATATTAATCAAACTTAGATTTTATTAAGAATTTCAACAAGGAAAGGTTCGTATACATGGTAAACAATGAAGCTATGCACACAAAGCACTGATATATAATTTGGTATTTTTATACAGAATTGCGATTTAAAAAGACGAAATACAAATTAAATTTCGGAAGTCAGGTGCTTGTCATAACATCCAGGCAACCAAGTTGAAGGAACGCAAATCATGTTGAAATATATCAAATTAAAATTAAAGTGCGAAAAATTCTGGAAGAAGTATTTTATCTACGAATCTGGTAAAATTATTTTTATAGATTGTCAAAGTAAAAAGAAAGTAAAGAAAGTAGAAATTTTGAAAAGTGACTAGATCGCCAGTAAAAGTGCCAAAAAAATATGTTTAAAACCTAAAAACATGCATCAAAATTTGAAAAACATAAAAATCTGCAAATATGCACCAACATATTTAATTATACAATAAAGCAGGAATTAAACTGCGTTACATGTTAGAACCAAGCAAGCCCGTGACAGTCATTGAGATAGAGATTGAGATCAGGTATTGAGTTAAGTAAAATCGAGCCTCCGAAAAAAAATTTTTTTACACGATTAATAATTTTTAGGCCAAAAAATCAAATAAACAATTAAGCCAAAATCCGATACTATACTAAATTTGGAACCCTGTTGATGATTTAGCTCATCTTCAAGTATCTGTAGGCGGAGAAGCCAGAGCATTAGCTCAGAGTCTCGAATCAAAGTTTTTCTCTCCGTATGCCAAAAGGGATATTTCAGTCCTATTTACTTTCACTCGTCCCTTCGGAAATCATTAATGCTCTCTGTCAAGGTTTTACTTCCAATCCCATCATGTCAAAAGAGATACAGGGAGAGAACGTGGGCGGCCAAGTTGAGTAGTACTCCTTTTTATAGGAGCAATTAGAACTCAATGCCTTTTCTTAACTTTCTATCTGAACTGGAAGAAAATTGGACCCGTTTCTTCTTCCACAGAAATATGCCATAACTCAGTGGACGATTGAATACAGTAGGCTCTTCTTAAAACTTTTCATTCACTCAACCTGATCCGTATCCGTTGAACCATTTATGGTCCGCTCCCTTTTCTTTTATGAGCCGAACAGAGGAGTGGGAGGACAACAACATAATAATGGAGCCAACGAATTCAGTCGCCTTTTATTGCTTTCTCCGTTTCCTCTGCGTAAATACAAAGGAAGACTTGTCTCTCACTCTCAGGGTCGGGCTCGAGGAGTAAATTTGAAATTGTCTCAAAATTGAATGAGAAGAAGGATTATTTTGGATTTGGTTACATTTTTTAATACGCAGCGAGTAAAATAAAACCAAAATAATTTGATTTAATATAACTTTTGTGATTTCATGGCATCTATAAAGTAAAAGCCTATTTTCATAATCATCATTTTAAAAGATTTCAGATATTGAAATTAGCATTTAGTTTTACACTACTAAAATGTTGTGACTATGTAATACTTATGGAAAGGCTCTTACGTCACCCTAAAAACGGTTCAATTCAAATTTAAAATAGATTTTACACTGAAATGACAAAATATGCACTAAATCACGCGGCAAAAACAGTTGTGTTGCAAAAATACGCAATGAATCATGCAGCAAAAACAGTTGTTTCTCAAGTTTAAAATTCAGTCAGTCAAGTTATAAAAGCCCCAAAATTTCATAAAATATCATAAAATCTTCAAAATGAATGCACAAAAACTTTCAAAACTCCAAAATATAACATTTCCAAGTAGTAAAGACCTGCGATTTTTTAAAAGAAAACCAATACCATAGAATATACCTTCCGAAAGTGTCAAAATATGCAGTAAAACTACAAATATACGCTACATAGCTCTAAAATACGTATCAAAATTGGAAAATATACTAAACTGTTAAAATATGCTATAAACTTTAAATATGAAAAAAATTCCGTACCTACAAAAGATAAATATGCATCAAAATTGGAAAATATGTCATAAAAATTTAAATATGAAAAAATATAACAGAAAGTTTGGATATTTATCAAAATTTGAAATTATGCCCTAAAACTTTAAATATGAAAAAAATGCAATACGAAATTTGGCTATTGGAACCAGGTATAATATAATTATAATGATTTGCAAAAAAAATTTATACAACAAAAGCAGCTCATAGTTTCCTAAAAAATCTTTAAATTTTTACGCTTAAATTCTCCTTTTATGAAGTTTACACCATCAACCCGGGCTTTGGATTCGTACCGGCCCTGATCCTAGATCCAGACTCATTCCAAACCCAAGACAAATACGAAGCGGGCTCAATCTACTTTCATACTCTTTCTACTCATTCCCATGAAGGCTGAGTACACAGAGAGAGAGAAAATCTCGTTGACCGATTCGACGACCATATAAGGATAGGCAGAAGAGCGGAATGACCAGGTTTAAACTGCTCGACAGAGCTTAAGCACCGCACTAGCCGCATCTTTTCTATTTCCTTTTCCCGACGTCAACAAATGGAGAAAAGTGGTCTGAGCCTCTGGATTTTGGGCTCGTCTTGATTCAATTGACTGGTCAATTGAATGTGTTGAGCCTTTTGAGGTCTAACTTTTTTTCTCCTAGATCCCAGTTCTCTTTGTAGAGTCCCGAGTTCTATGTAGTATTAGCTATAGATCAATTACTGGGAAGGCAGAAGGACTCCGACTCGACTCCGTGCCAGTCAGAAAAGAGACAAAAGCTAGAAGTTGTACGCTCTTGTAACGCACAAAAATTTTGAGCTGAAATTAATTAGCCCCTTCTCTCCGTGTCATAGTCAGCCTCTCTCTTTGATCCATTCCCCACTCAACGCACGAACCATTGACTCACTTGAGAACCGCGCTTTCTTTTTCAAAAGAAATTTCTGAAAGGCCTCAGACGAGGTGAATCCTTCACTTCCTCCCTCCCTTACCTTCTCTAATTAAATTTAAACTGGAAACACACTTCAACTCGTAATTAGGCTATAGGCGGAAACTCTTTGTTTTTAATTGTGAATTTTCTGTGTCTGTTGAAGCGGAATTTGGATCGGCCCTCTGCCTCGGTCCTCAATATTTCAATATATTGACATTGTCTTATGGATTTCAGAATAAAGCACTTTCACTAGCACTCCATGTCTCTGCAGTTTACCAAGGCTATGGGTTTCAGACCAGGCTCAACTCCTGTCAACAACACTTATCAGCTAGAGAGACCCACTCAAGGAAACTGTTTATGCATTGATGATACTTGAACCCACACCAGACCAGAAGCCAGTACAAATGGAAGTCCTTGTGGTGAGATATAATGGTCGGACCCACTCTGGCCAAATAGGAGGCAGAGACTCTCAGCTTTTAATATTTAATTGATTGACAGAAGCTAGACGAGTACCGATGTCGTGGACCGATTGCACTGGGCATACCTTCACTTGTATGCTGGATTCGTAGACGAAAAATTAATCTGATGGGAAATGTGGAGCCTAAGCTAACAAGAACGAATTTAGCTTATTAACGGAACACAGTCTGGAAGTCTGTTTTTAGTAATTTTCATGAATCGACTGACTTGTACCAATTTCATCCGCTGAACGATTATGCAATTTAACCGTTTATGAAATATTAATGCAAATTTCAGAATGGAAGAGATTGAACGAAGCTTTGAAAGCAAAACTGTGTATTTAAAAAAATTGTAGGCGCATTTTGATTCAGTTCAAATATAACATTTTGTACAGTTTAGTATTTCAAGTATCATTGATTTGCTAAAATGAATATTTATGTATTGTACTCCATCAACTTAGCGTTTTGAGGCTAAATTATTTCATGTAATTCTTAATTTTAGTAATTCAATTGACATCAGGATTTGCAATTTGCCATTACGTAAATACCTCTTAATTTTACATAATTTCGAGCTGCATTTACTTTTGTTTTATTTAGCCTGATTCTACGCTATTAACACGCATTCCTTAGTAAGTGGTATGATATTAATCAAATTTGAATGTGCTGCGCAGCATACACACAGGAAACGCGAGAAATGCTTATTTCCCCGTGATTTCACTACACAGTTTCCTCATCGAAAATAGGTATTCCGTTCACTTCTGATTTACACCAAACTGAGTGAAGCCAAATTACATATTTTGTGATCAGCATTCAATTCTACGTCAGATACGATTTTATAAAAATTAATTTGACGCCGACCATTGTTGAAAAATGAGCGATTTCGTCATGCCTCTCTGTTCTATCTCATTATATTCTTCCCTTACACTAACTCAAAATAATAATACACCAGACGCTTTAGCATGCGGCTGTGTCGCTGGGACAGTCAGCGCCTCGAATGCCGGTCTACAGACCTAAAATGAGTGCCACTGTAGTTCCTTTCACGACAACTTTCTCTGAGTACATGAATATCTAACACGCGTGGTCCCGAGCCGCCGTCGTCAAGCGGCTGGATCTCCCACCCAATTGTCGCCTTGTTAATCCGCTCTTCATCCCAGTTGTGAGCGAACAACGTGTGGAAGCGGCGGAGTCAAGTAGTGTGAGCTCAACGGAATATAGTCGACATTAGTGGAGAAAGGATTGTGAATAGAAGAGAAAGTTTGGAGAGAAGAGCTGGGAGTAAGCGGAGATAATTCTTAAGCCGTGGAAGTGAAAGGATGAGTTTTTATTTCAGGCAAGACGGAATGGAGAATTTGAGATTAAATAAAGACAAGGAGGCTTTGGCGTAAGTAGACCTTGAGTTCTTATAGGAAATTCATCCTCCACGCCTCAGCATGCAGCTCATTAGGATGACTCCAGCTGAACGGCCCTGCTCAGGCCCTTCTGTCCCTGTCCCTGCCCTAATTCCGTCTTCCCAGTCTTGTGGTGATGACTGGAGCTGAGTTTAAGGTCTTAATATCCCACTTTGAGGGCACGGGAATGAGGTAGGAAGTAAATGAACTCCCATTTGACGGTTCCATTTGGTAGTCAATTAAATCGAAAGTTGACTCCCATGGTCCATGAGTCGGGAGACAATTCGGGAAACCAGGGAATGCGGTGGGCGGAGAACGGTTATGGGACTTCCGAGTCACAGTTCCCGCCACAATTGGTCTGAGCTTAACCCTGCTTCTCGGGATCATCTACTTTAATGTGGGCTAGGCGGATAGGCTAATTGAGATATGCTAAAATATGACAAGTGCTAGATTCCAGAAATTCCTTCACATCTCGTATGCCAATGATTAAAACCTTCTTTCAGCTATTTGTCGGTGATATCAACGCAGTCCCAAATAAGTATTTTCTGGGTAAGTTAATGCGTATTTAAAGCGGTAATATTAAATTGGCGGAAAAAATATTCAGAAAATAGTAGCAAACTATTGCGTGGGTCCACAATGCGACAAGTATTACATGTCAATGTTAGCGTCAATTTTAATATATATAATATAATAATGACCTTTATAGTGATATTAGTCGTAAATATGTTGAACTAGCTGGCCCACTAATCAGTGCTTAGCACTGATGCGGAATTTCTTAATTTGAAATTGAATGGTTCAACCTTGCA
>JAQFYU010001888.1:0-13372 GCA_034694905.1 Ceratophysella granulata
GGTCGACCTAGTTTTCGTTTGAGATTGATTGGTGTCTGCTTAACCATGTCATTGACCACTGACCACAAGTAATTTGAAAAGTAAGAATAGCAAGTCCCAACGAATGCTTGCAAATATATTCCTTCTGAAACGAACAAACAGCAATTTTACAATATTCGGTACCGATTTTCTTTGAATTCTTCGAAGTTTCTGTATAGTCCTTCTTCTATATACTCTGCATCCATTGCAGCTTGCAGCCTTTTCACTTACGTCAGGCTTGCTGGAAGCGGAAATGAAACATACCTAGGTTGTTTGGTTGTTGCCTCTAATATTCAACACTTTTGGAGACACTTTTGCCCAATTATATTTTGCTTGCTTTCGATGTCTATTTTTATGCGCTGCAATATTCATTTTTAAATACTCCAAACGTATTTTTTAAATACTCCGAACGTATTTTCTATCACTGCAAATGTATTTTTCTAGCGCTCGAAATATTTATTTTATGCGCTGCAAAAATGATTTTTTAACGCTCCAAATATTTGTCCCCAATAACTATTTTGAAGAATCGAGTTCATTTTTATATACTGTTCAATTTTCAGTTCGGTCAAAAACTCATGTTTTGGTCATCTTTGCGGTTTTCGGGTCACTTAGGGGTCACGGGGTAAACTAAACTTCATAATTATCATTTCAACCGAGTTCCTTTTTATATCCTGTTCAATTTTCAGTTCGGTCAAAACCTCATTTTCTGTTCATCTTTTTGGTTTTTGGGTCACTTAGGGGTCACCGGGTCAACCTATCCGGGTCAACTATACTTCACTTTCTGAACTGAAACAGTACGGAACTTTTGACACCTCAACTGACCCTGTAGCACTTCCCAGTGTCGAGATAAGCGAACACAGACGGACGGACGGACGGACGGACGGACGGACGAATGGAAACTGCAAAATATATAAGAGATATAACATTAGCAATACGCAGCACAAACCCTCATATATCGACTCGACAAAATATGAGTACATTTATCCACCGTAATTAACTCTACTATTACACATTTTTAATGTCCTCCTAATTATCGCTGCCCAATTGTTCCCGCTCAACAGTCGCCGTCTAATTGTCGCATAATCCTCTAATGATACCTGAGGTGGAAATATTCAGGAAAAATTTAGTTGCATTAACTCATGCATACTAAAATTTCGGTATTCAATTTTTAGAATCTTTGAGCTTCCTCCAGCACGTAAAGAACTCCAACGAGTAGAGAAAAAAATTAGAGATTTGAAAGGACTGCATAAGTATTGAATAAAATATGTATCAAGTTCTGAATAGTTTACAAGTTCTACATGCGTTTAAAATTGTAATTTAATTGCTCCTATTAATCTACTTTCGATTATTGGGTTGCGATGGAAAATATTCAAACTCAATGCTTCTAAATATGATTTGGAAAAATTCACTTCCTAATGTGTATTTTAGTGATACAGTAATTACAGCATGGATGCATATAAAAGCAGGTAACCTGTGTAACTTTGTACCAATAAAACTGTCCAGAGTGAAGTCTACAACAATTTCAAAATAAAACAATTTAGAATGCTTTCCAACGTATTTTCACTTTTATTTGGCGGCGCATTTCTTTGTGCTTGCATTCAACTTGGATCAGCCTACTACCAATGTGACGACATCCAAGACTTCCAGCTAGCTGACGTGGATCCCGTCTGGGTAAGAAATTTGTATTTAAATCGGAAGTACTAACTAATGTTGTTTCATGGTTGAATATTTCGTGAAGAATTGCAACACTTTAGATTCAATGAGTTGGAAAATGAACGAAATTTTCACCAGAGGTAAACCAGGTAAACTGCATTACAAAAAATTATTGGATTGAAATATCCTTATGGACAGTTTTTACTTCAACTTTTGCCAAAATTCTCGTTTCTGTCGACATATATCATATTATTTAAATTTCAAAGTCTTCACATCTGCATATTTTAAAAACTTCAACTAATATGGCTGACTATACGTTTTTAGTAAAAATTCTAAATTACTTTATCATGTAAAACGAACAAAATAGTTTATTTGCACAGAATGTCATATAATGATGTTAATAATAAATTTCCTTTCATCTATCCAAATTACTTTACAGTAGAAATTACTATACTTCAATTCACGAAATTCGAGCATATTCTAGGAAAATTGAAGTGCATTTTCGGAAACATTTCAAAATTTGTCTACTAATGTAATAACACAAAAGAAATATGAAAATATTTTAAACAACAAATTAGAAATATTTTTGAACAGGTTACAAAAATTCTTGAATGTGTTTTTAACACAAAGCTGCCATCCCCAATGAATATTTTTGTCTTATTCTTGCTGCAATGTAAATTAGTTATTAATCTATACGTACATCTACAGTATTTAAAGCTTCAGCCAATATCTGCTAAATTCTAGCTGCTCTACAGGCTTTCAAAAATTGATATAAAATATTGAAACAATTTTCAAATTAACGCGGTAATCCGGTAAATTCGTAGGACAATCGTTTGAGAAAATTCTATATCTGGCATTAAAATATTTTTCCGTTCTACTATATTTTGGCTGGTATTATTTTTGAAAAAATCTATGTTTTGAACTCCTAATTTTCAACTGTTCATATTTTTTCTAAGTTTGGAGCATTTCGTTTGGAATACAACTGAATTAATTATTCCGGTAGGTATAGAAAAACGTACGATAAGTCACAAATATCCAAAATCGTATGAGGTTACGCATTACTTATTTCGTGTGTTATCAATTCCAGAATATTTGCATGAAAATATGATATTTAACTGAATGTCTTTATACTTCAATGGTATTTTCCAGTACAAGGAGGCCATGGAGAAAGGATTTTACGTTGTGGAGCAGGGTCACTGGGCCTACAACAGAAGCATTCCTACTCCACCTGAGAGAAGTGAAAGTCTTTCGGAAAGTATTTGTTATTTGGTAAATGGTCGGGTCTTGTCAGGAGTAAAAGTACAACTACCTTTGAGCTGTAAGTACAATCATCTCAAGTACCAAGAATGTGAAAAGGATTTTATTCCCTCAGCTTCTCAAGGCATAGTCCAATGTGAGTAGTATTTTAATACTTACATATTTAATTCGGATTATTCATAATATTGACTGAAATTATTTGACCATTACATAGATTTATTAATTTATATTAGGGAACTCCTATTGCAAGCTCGTGAGTACAGATAATCAGACTTATTTGGCTGGAACCACTTGTGTCTTTGGCCAGCCACCGTCCTACTGGATTATGTCCACCACGGATAAGCCGCTGTCCCCAGCACTTTTGACAAGTCTGGACTTGGAATTCGAAAAGGTTGGGTTCCTTCCGGGTAAGAAATCGGGCAAGGAGGAAGTGCTCCCCATATTCGTGGATACTTTTGCTTTGGATCCCAACTGCTCTTAAATCAAGTGCCTTCCTCAACAGACCACAGACCTCACAACTTCTACACGGACGGACCAAATGAACACAAAAATTATTAATCTTACCACTTGCAAAATTTAGTCTCAATCGTAGTGCAATAATTCGAGAAGTTAAATATAAAATCGATGATTCAGTATTACATACTTGTAGATTGGACAATTTCATTCATATTGTGGTTGGCTATTCCTTTGGTATAATGCTTGTATCGGCTGGAGGATAAAAACGCACACATCTGTCAACGTTAACGGTCTGAATTTTGGAATTTGATTTTTCCCACTCACTCGAACGGTTTCAAGCATGCTTTGGCATTGATTTTGATAAATAGATTTTATGGTATCAGATATACGTGTGCTACTTATAATTTGTTCATTCCTTATACATATTGGAGGACACAGCTTGGGATACTTGTATATGTTGCTATTGTTTCGAATTTAGAGGGGACTGAAGGCTCGTAGAAATGTGAAATCAAAACGTGACATGTTTTATTACCGTTTTCCTGCTCTTTATCGCCTTATTTAAGCGAGATATCACTAACGAGTAAATAATATTATGAGCTTCAGCTTCAAGGGTACTTGGGTATGTATGTATTTGTATGTTGTACGTGTGTAAACTTAATGGTTGTTCCGCGGACTTCTTAAAGTATCAAATACAGGTGTAGATTAAGAATAAGTGTGAAGTGCTCACTCATTCCTACGTGTTGTGAACAAAATTCAGATAATGAAACATAGAATTGAGTATGGTTGCTTGAATTTTGATGTTTCAAAATTGTAATTTAATTGCTTCTCTTAATTGAAATTAGATTATTGGGTCACAGTGGAAAAAATACACATTCCACCTAAAGTACACTTGGAAAATATAATTCCTGATGTGCATTTTAATGAAAGCAGAGTAATTATAGTCTGGACGGATGGTTTAAAAGATGGTAGCATTGGTAACTTTGTACAAACAAGGTTGTCTAGAGTCAAGACAGCAACAACTTCCGTAGAAACAATTCAAAATGTTTTCCAACGGATTTTCACTCCTTTTCGGTGGCGCACTTCTTTGTGCTTGCATTCAACTGGGATCAACCCACTACCAGTGTGACGACATTCAAGATTTCCAGCTAGCTTGGATCCCGTTTGGGTACGATATCTACATACATTTATTCTAATGCATGCAAAATCTTATACATACGAATTGCAACCATTTGGAATTTGGCTAAAAATATGAAAATGTGCAGCCTTTAATAGAATTTTAGTCAAAAATTTTCTTAATGGAGTATACTTTTAAACACAAAATTTGTCAAATATTTTCGTAATTTCATTAATATCGAGGATCATGATTCTGGTCAAAATTGCAAAAGATTCCACCTCGTATAGCGCTGTGGAAGAAATCGATTTTTCAAAACCAAAAGTGAATGATTTTCTTGAGATCTATTTAATAAACTTATATCACAGAAATTACAAGACTTCAATTTATCAAAATTTAAGTCTATTTTAAGACTTTTATTGCCTTCCTGAAAACGCATCAACGATTAGTCTTATGCGAAATAATAAATTGTAGGAGGAAAACCGTTACTCCGAAAAACTTTTTAAAAAACGACGAAATATACAGTACCAGTACCTAAATACTACTGTCCAAACGGATAATTTTGTCTAATACTTTGTATCAATGTAGGTTATTTAATATTTATTACTTACGTGTCGCGGAAGTTTCAATTTAAACCATTAATTTTATGTTTTACACTGTATAAAAAATAGATTGATAGCACGGTAGTACGGCGAAATCGATCGGACGCAGATGCTTCATGGATGAAAATAGCATTTTTATGCTTTAAACAGTTATTACAATTCTTTTCTAATTTTTGATAATTTTGAAAAGAATATAACTTAAACAACATTTCAAGGTTTTTGACGAATGAAATGTCGAAAAATTCTTTAAATGAAACAAAGCTTGCATTTCGTACTTTTGATATTTCGCCAAAAGTATGGTTGACTAATTGATTTTTATCTTTAAAATGACATTTCTAGTACAATGAGGCCATGGCAAAGGGACTTCACGTTGTCGAGCAGGGTCATTGGACCTACAATAAAAGCAAGTCGATTGAGCACACAGAACGTTTTTCTGAAAGTATCTGTTACTTGGTGGATGGGCGTATCTTGTCAGGAGCAACTGTGCAACTGCCCTTGAAATGCAAATACAATCAACTGAACTACCAAGAATGTGAAATCGACTTTAGTAAATCGGCTGCTCCAGGCAAATTCGAATGTGAGTAGACAAATGTATAAACATGTTCAGGTTCTTCTTAATTGTCTCTATTAAATAATATAATTTCTACATTGATTCATTTATCCATATATTAGGGAATGCCTACTGTAAGCTCCTGAAGACGGATAATCAGACTTACCTGGCTGGCACCACTTGTGTCTATCACCAGCAACCCACTTATTGGGTTATGTCTACCTCGGACAAGCCGCTGGACCCAGCATTGTTGGAAAGTTTGGATTTGGAATTTGTAAAGTTTGGATTTCTTCCAGGACAAAAATCGTCCAAGGACGAAGTACCACCTTTAATCATGAATACTTTCACTTTGGATCCCTCCTGTTCATAAATCTTATTCCACAAATCAGACCCTGTGTGTACGGACGGACAAAATCAACGTATGAAAACCATTTATTTTAAACTGTAGAACAATAATCCGGGAAAATAAATACAATATTGATGATTCAGCATAATTGTTGACTAAAACCATGCTTCCCTTTGATTGGTTGATATTTTTTGATACTTGTGAACTGAAAGTATCGAAGAATCGAAGGTACTGACAATGTATGAACATAAATACCTATGAATGTAGTTTTTAAAAGATGTACGCTTTATAGACCATTACTGCGGGCAAATCACAGACATATCAATCAAGGGCTTCAATTTTCGATTAGCTATAACTATACTTCGGCTTCGGCTACTGAGTTCATTTCTGGATTGCCCAGAAAAAATATTCGACCCAGACTCCACCTTATTTAAAATGAATGTGTCTGTGATCGGAATAAACCTCTGGCTTGGTTGCTGGCAAAAATTGATTATTGGTAATTGGTATCGACATTTGTATTTAAAGCTCGTGTCGAGGTCATGACCGTGAGTCCATTCTCAATATTCAAGGAATAAGCTGCGATGGCTGATTCCAGGTGAGCAGATAGGGATTTAGGATGGGAAGGAGATTAGGTTGACTGGACGCTGCTGTCGAGAAACGCGTTGCTGTTAAATTCTTGATCAGTGAACTGTACATTCAACATTATACCCCGTAGTAGTGGACGGAAGAGCTCTAACTGACGATAAAGGAAAAAGGAATACATTCATTTCAAGTAACAGTTTTGCATGTCAAATAGCTTACTCTCCATTCAGAAACAGTAGAGACATTGACTCCGTTGTCGGTTGTCGGTTGAGAAATAAAGAAGAAGAAGAAGGGGCAAATGAATACATACAACACGGAAAGTTAAGACGCAGAGCGGAAGCGGATCACATTAAGCATTCGTTCGCCCGAATTTCAAAGTCGATTTTGACAGATTTTGTTTGGTGACACGAAGTTCCAGGAAGAACAAAGGAAAACAAGACAGTTAAGTTAAGCAGAGACGTTTATAATTTATACAAATCAACTGAAATCTGTAGGTTTTTGCTGCTTACAACCAATTTTAATCACATTGTTGTTCAACCAATTCTCTATTCTATCTGGTCTGGTATCTTCTACTCTTGCCCCGTTGTCCGTATCACCTGTTGCCTGGTTAAATAATTCGTGTATTTAAAAACAGTTACCATCGTTAAAGCCACTTTACGCCTTTTCTTCCTATTCCAAGCCATTACATCTATGATCCCAGGTCGATTAACCAAAGGCCGTCTACCACCTGCCAAATTCAGGCGCGGTTCTAGGAATCGGTCATGGAGGGGGCCGAAAACTGAAACGAGAGTTCAGTATTTGACACACAAAGAAACACTGTTCAAAAAATGCAACGATTTCAAGTATATGGCGCTGAAATGTTTGAGATTTTGATCCATTTTCACTGGTTTGAGCTATATTTTCGATTTCAATTTTGCAAA
This sequence comes from Ceratophysella granulata, assembly GCA_034694905.1. Lineage (NCBI taxonomy): Eukaryota > Metazoa > Arthropoda > Collembola > Poduromorpha > Hypogastruridae > Ceratophysella > Ceratophysella granulata. The sequence goes on from JAQFYU010001888.1 coordinate 7,496, forward strand.
TTAAAAATTCTGCTCGAAATCTGTAAAAATTTCAACAATTAAGAGCCAAAATGGGGATGTTTGGCCGCCGCGCCCGAAATTTTTGACATTTTTGGTCAATTTCTGCTATTTGAATTTTTAGGTCAAAGGGGGGGGGGGGGCAATATTGTCTGGAAATATTTTAAAGCATATCTGCATTTGAAATGGACTTCAAATTCAGAGTCTGTTACCCTTTGTCTCCTGCACACATACAATCAATCGCTTTGTATGTTATTTAATCATGCTCACTTTTTAGGCCTATTTTTAAAGCTTAATTTCCCCCCTTAGTTTCCCCATTTGTTCCCAAGTTTTGTAAGTTTGTAAGATATTTTGTTAGCCCAATTCTCATTTTCTGAATAAAAGTTGATTTGGGGAAATTATCAATTTCTTCACAAAACCACAATTGGTCAATCGGCCGTCGATGAATAGCTTTCGGTCAATCGACCCGTTGGGCAATCGACCCCCGTACACGAACTAATATGGGCACATGTGAAGATAACTAATTAACTAAGTGAACACTGTGCTTTGTATTTTTGCAGATAACTTATTGTACCCATAGTGTACATAAGGCAGGACTTGATTAGTTCAATTTCTTGAAGAAATCGTGAATAAGAACAGAAACATCATGAATTCTAGTAGTGCAAGTGATATTCCCGAAGGGGCTCTTGCCGGTGGGGATTCTGATGAAACCGGAGGAAATTCTGTGAACAGCAAAGGAGACAAGTCAGACAAAGCGGATCACAATTCAACGACGCTGGTTAGTTTTTTTGTGTTTGATTTCCGATGTATATTTCCGTTCATAACATAGCCCGTGTAATATACGAGTACTTACCATGTTTTAAAAAAAAATATAGGCCCTAGCCGAACAACTGGAGATTCCAAGAATTATTGAATCTCATCGTTTGGAGGACCCTGAACTGGAAAATAGATTTAACCAGGTGATTGGCCCTTGTGTTCAGTGTATTTTTAATTATCCTCCTAAAGTGTATGACATGACTTACTATCGAGTGGACTGAAGCAAAGTGTGCACAGTTTGCGCTATGAGAGCTTAATCGTCTAATTCTCCGTTCTGTTTGTGGTGTAAAAATAGTTGGCAGATTTAAAGAGAAAGTAGTATAACTTATAACGAATAATATAAATCGTAAGTAAAAGTGCTGGATGGCTTGCCTTGCAATTGTAATTCAAGGCAGATAAAAGGCGATGTTTTGATTGCGTTTACTTCGCAACCAGCGTAAGCGACCTATTGACCAATTTTCATCGACTGAGAACCTGATTGACTGAAGGATTTTTGACTGACAACGTTTTGACCGATTCTAAACGAAAACGTAAACTTTTAAAAGTTAAAGCCATTTCTCCTATTTTTGGCTTCATTCCGGTTCTTAAAAATTGTCACCGAGAATCATAAGAAGCTGTAAAATTCATAATTGAAACGTAAGGGGTCGACAATTGTCTGAATCGTAAAAGGTTGTGGGGATCTGGAGGTTGAAAAACACATTTAAACTGTTGAGACTACTACTGTCAGGTGCACAGAGCTTTGAAATGAACGTATTGGCACGGATATAGAGCCAAACTTAAAGTCAGTTTTCACATCTAAATATCCGATTAATGCTATAAATCCTAGCGGATCACCTCTCACAACTGGAGGAATTCCAGAGACTGCAAAGGTCATAGCAAGCGTTTCGAGCATATTTTGAAATCCGGCTTTTGGAGTGACGTCGTCTTCAAAGTTGGCGTCGATAAGCAACCTGTCAAAGCTCATAAACTCATTCTAAGTACAGGATCCATTGTTTTTGAAACTTTGTTCGAAGAAGATATGAACGTATCCGAATTTGATGTAGCTGATCTGGAACCATTGGAATTTAACCTTCTGCTCAAGGTATCTATATTTTCATTTCTATTCCAGTTTATTTTCATTTCTATTATTAAGTTTCAAATCAATAACTAGATTTTAATTTCAAATTATTTCATATTATTGTATTCATATATTCATATTCAAATGGGAGCTTCAGTACCCAAACTCTTTGATGTTCCACCGAATATATAATATTAAAATATGCACTACGCATCGGTGTTTCTAGTTTATAATAATCCCGAATATATATGTATAGTTCCTTTACACGGGAGAAAGCCCAACAAAAGTGGAGGAATGTCTTCCGGTTATGAATGCTGCAACGAAGTACGATATACCGGACCTGGTTGAGTATTGCGGAACATTGCTTATACAAACATTGACTGAAAATTCTGCTATCAAAATATTTAAGCATTCCACGAAATATGGGAGCATTGCTCTGAAGGAAGCTGCTTTACAATGTATTTCCAGGTACATGAAAATATTTATTTAAATACATACAAACATATATTGAAAGAGATAGACGTGCTAAACATCCGTATTCCTGACGTACTCTTAATTTTTGTTATAATCAAATATTATAGTAACGCCTTCAAACTCGTGGAATCCAAAGAGTTTCAGGACTTATCTGAGCAAGAGTTAATCGAGATTTTGAAACAGGATGATTTGGAAGTGAAAAACGAAACACAACTGTTTGAGGCCGTTATGAAGTGAGTAAAATACATGGTACTTATAATACCTGGCTTCCATATTTCGGGCAAATGTACAACCTTCCACAGCTGATGCTAGTTAGAGATGATATTAGGATCAGAACCCATAAACGAGTTCTGTTTAATTGTTTTCATGTTCATTCGAAAGCTTAAAATATTTCTTTGGGTTCTTGAACGATTTCAACATGAATTCTTATTTTTCAGCTGGGGAAGAGCTGAACTCAAGCGTCAGAAGATGATTGAAACTCCCAAATACCTTCGCTCAGTACTGGAAAAAGTGATTTACCACGTTCGGTTTCCTCAAATGGATCAGGCAGACTTTTCACTAAAAGTCTATCGTTCCCAAATTCTACTCGACTCGGACATTATTGCAGTTCTCATGTACTTCAGCCTTCCCGTGAACAACAGGTACCTTAAATCCTCATAACTAGCTTAGGATCTCCTCGAGTACACCTGGTTTGTAAATTCTTGAAACCTGAATTAAATTAATACAGATATAGTAATTGATTCTCTAGTATGTGTCACAGGTCACAGAGTTTCCAAATCAGAACTCAGCATTTTCGGATTATAATTATTATTCGGATTATTATAACAATATAGCAACCGCATCCGCTTGGAATAGCTTCTAATAGTAATACTTTAAATCTTTAGAGGCACAGCTCCCTCTGGACCGTTCAATTCAAAACCAAGAACGCCATATACTCCAAGAGGAAAGGAGTTTATTCTCCAACGATTGAGGCAGTCTGAAACAGAGGTTATGGACCTTGCCACAAATAAATCTACAAGCAAAACGTACATACCCTCAACATTTCAGAAACATTCTATAAGGTATTTAACAATTATTAAAATGTGTTATTATTTAAGATGAAAGCTCTATTCTTCGCTCCGAAGTTAAAGTCATTTTAAGGTATTTTTGATATTGCATGGGAATGTATGTACAGGGAAAAGGAAGTGTCAATTTCTACTTCGGAATATCACAGGAAGGTCATTTTAAGTCGGACACTGACTTTCGACAGAAAGTATAATTGTATTCAACATGCCTGAGTGATCATGATCAGTGATCTTTGATCATGTGATGTGACTCAGTACTCAATTTCGACCACTGTTTTTAACCGAGTTGGAACATGAGTTGCATGCGTAACGTTAAAAATGAATGAACAACATTCGAGAAGTCTCTGTAGGCAATCCAAAAAAAAAAATTTTTCGATTGTATTCTCGTTGCGGTTTCGCGATATTTATATACAGATATCTGACCAATCTACCAAACGTTTCAGATTTAAAGCCGATACTGCCATCTGGGTTAAGAGCTTTGGAATAAATTCAATGTACCAAGAACAGCCGGACATCGAATCCTTCAATGAATCTGATTACGAGTGCCCGATATGTAGCAACAACTATTCGAGTACCCCAGGTTTGCCATGTGCTCAGTGCTCCGTCAATTCGAGTGACCTGATTTCAGTCATGATACAATTGAAAACCATTGAGAACAAAGTGCTTGCATCCAAAAATGAGACTTTAAATCCGGATTTATGCGAATCAGCCGACAAGCTTTACCATGTTGAGTTCGCCACTCCTGTTTTCGTTCGACCTGAGGAGTGGTACATTGCTACATTCAGTATATCCTCTGTAAGTTTGTACTGTGTTTCGTTTTTGGCGCATGTTTCGTTTATTACGAGGAGCCTGTACGCACGCGAAGAAAGATATTTCGATCTTTTTAAAGAAAAAATTCCGTAATTCCTTTCTCCTAAAGATTTAAAAAATAAACTCAAGGAAAAACAAGGCTTCAAGTGTGCCTTGTGTATCAGGTCTATAATTTTCAACTTTCATTCCAGGCATGGTTGCACTTCTTACCAAAATCTAGGAATTTACTCTCGGCCTGGCAAGCCTTCGTAGCTTGTGACAAATGCCAGAAATGAAAAGGTGGTGCTAATTCTGTAAAGTTAAACGTACAAAACGACAATGGAACCGCAACTTCCACAAGTCTTGATAATAGTGAAGCCGATTTTTGAATGCAGTGGCGCGCTAAATGCAGAATATTAATAGGACTATAAATAATTCTTCAAAATTAACTGTTTTCCTATTTTTATGAAATTTCCAGGGTGACTTCTTTGGAAATCAGTACACTTCTCTTCCTGAAATTGGCACTCATATCAATTTCGACTTGGGTGGTGATGGCAACTCGTCTAAGAAGATGATCAGCTTCGAATTTGAAAATGATGGAAATCCAAGATACACGGGGACAAGTCAGGGGTATATTCCAGAAATTGCTTTCACCATTGAATAACTTTTTTCAAACGATTTTATGACCTTCCTCGATGGGATCTTGATGCAAAAAAAGTCGTTTGGAAAAAGATCTACCTACTTTGTCTAATGTAAAATATTTCGAAGTTTCATTTAAATATATCCACAAAACTTAAGTAAATGCTTATTCCCTGAACATGTTTGATAAAGTATTCTGATTTACTAGTACTTCCTCCGTGACAGATGCAAGCTATGTATACTATGGCTAAGATAAAATTCTGCTCTCTGGTTTTGTAATCAGCAGAATAATAAAACTTGCTTTTGTTAATGCTAAAAAACCATATTTGGAAATAGTTAAGGCCTCCCTTGTGTCCAACGCCCTGGACTGTTCTGCAAAATTTGTATGTTGTTCGTGAAACCTTAATCTAATATGTCAGTACAGGAATACAGGGAATCAATCAATGTATGCAATATTTTGTCGTACAATCTATAAATGAAATAAAGCAATACAATTTAATCACAAGCTTAATAAATATCCTGCAATTTCTAAATTCTAAATCTTTATGACACTTATAACAAGTTTAACACGAGTGAATTTTTGAACTGAGAATATTTTTGTAACAAAGTTCAATAGGTTTTTGTTATTTTCTGCAGCAAGCTTTTAAAAAGCTTGAAAAAGCAAAGTCTGCTTCTTGGCAGCAATGACAGATTTTTGCGGAGAAGTAGATTGTTTCAGAAAGCACAGGTGTCAGGTCGTGGACCAAACACAAACAAACCGGAAGAAGTCTCACTGGATATGACAATCATTTCATTACATGTTGGATGCTCTTTTAGAAATATTCAATGCCAATGAATTTTTCTGCCAAACTGTTTTAGCCAAATACGAAAAAGCTCGCCAGTGCTAAATGTCAATTCGATTCTCCTTCCAATTTCAAGCTTCAACTATCCGAACCTCAAAAGTTTCAATACTGATTTCCCTTACATCATGACACAATAACTTGTTGCATACCACACAGCCTCAAATACATTCTAAAAAGAAGACTTCCTGTAGCAATAGTA
>JAQFYU010001889.1:0-13372 GCA_034694905.1 Ceratophysella granulata
AGAGTTTTTTAACTTGGTTTATTTTCCACAAATTGAGCATTTGACTCCCTCTATGAATCATTTGCTGCACTTTGTGCGCTATTAGTCGAGGAAGGATTACCAAAAATCCCAACATGATTAAGTGTAAGGTGTGGGAGTTATGAATTTTCAAAGCGCCGAAGTTTACATTTGTAAACCAATGGTAGTTCTCAGGTTAAGTATTAAATATAAGTATCTGCCGTCGATCAAACGTCGCGAAATTGCATGAGAATATAAAATTGGCAACACTTTTGCAATAGTGAGGAGAGGATCTACGATCTCCGATCTCCGGCATCTTGATTAAGGATTTAACTAATAGAAACATAAATCATGGCCAAATCAAAAACAAACCAGCAGAATATGCTTGAATTGGTGAAAAAAATAATTTAAAAAAATCTATACGAGGTATTTTAATTCAATCAAATACTACAAATACGATAAATAACAGGAAGCGACATAGATTAGATCAGGGTTTGATTACTTGACATCTTAAATTTGCGCTATATTTAATGAAACATTTTATTCTACCCACAATCGTTTAAGGCTAAGGCTAGACTCAGACTCTTACTTCCTATGGAAAGTAAAAGCTGTTAGGAATTACAACGATTGCATAATGAAATGTAAATAATAACAATAACAGGCAATAAAGTGTAGACGTACCAGATACCACTGTTCCTTGTAGAGTGGGTCAACAAATCCATTGTAGCTGGATGTTGGATGAAGGAATGAATGTGTTCCTGAGTAATATGGACCACCAGTTCCGGAGGTACCCTCATAGTATGGAAAGTCACGCTTCACTCGCTTCTTCTCCACTTGTTGTTCGAACCAGTGAACCTACAGAAATGGGTTAACAGATATTAATTATCAGTACAACATCCGCACGTCCTGTCAACAAAAGCTCGTTACAACTTCCAGTTCATCAAACTCTTCCAGGATTACATTGGCTTAGGATTGCTGAAATTCTAATTCTGCTCACTTGGTACATGAGCACATTCAGATTCAGACTCACAAACCGGAAATCAGTTTAATCTAGCAGCAGCAGCAGATGGTAAAAGTTCAGCTTTTTAATTTCCGGTCACTGTCCTACTAAAAACTGAATACTATACTATACGAACTCTTAGCTAGAATAGTCCAATTTCGTAAATATGTGACACGTCTATATATGTAGCTCAAATCACGTAAGTAATTGGAAACGTGATGATATTTCCTGACGTTGGATTAAGTCTAAAGACTAGGCTGAGTTGCATCATTGTAGTTTACCTCGCGTCGTACTAGAAAATGTCAAGTTGTTTAAAGCACGCAGTGCTACCCTACCATATACACGTAAAACTTACTCAGCTAAGTATCACTGATTCTACAAGTTAATTTCAATTTTGAATATATGTAAGTACATCTAATATCGACAAACGATATCGGCAGGGTAAGTTGAAATAGATCACAATTCAGTAATGAACTTCAATTTTAAAATTAATTTCAATAAAGTTAATTCAAGTTGTCTATAAAAAATTCCAACATATGGCATAAATGCACATACTAAAATACAAAATAGCGAAATGTTGCACTTCAATTGAGCAAGGCCCAGCATAGGCATAGCAAAACACTGCAAAAAATTTTCTTGCGTGTTTTTTTATTTTTGTTTAGGTAAAATTAAAGATAGAGGCAAGTTAAGTACTTATCCAATTGAATACAATTTATGGCAAAGCATCACAGTTACTCCAAGGAACAAGGAACGCCCTATCCGGTTTGAGTCCAATACAGCTACCTTACCTGCGCTATATGCTTCAATTTGTAATTCAAGGTTAAGTGTAAGAGTAGGTACCATTAATTGCAATGTAATCAAATCTCACACTCAAATCCAAAGGTTAGTAGCTCTACAAATTAGGTGCATCAGTCTGATTATTTAATTGGATAACATATCTGAACACTGGACGATGCTTGATGCTGGAGCGAAAACAAACCGGATAATTTCAAATGTTCATGCAATGTGTAATCTAATTCACGTGGAAAATGAATTATTTACTCAAGCTTAAGAGGCTAAGTATTAACTTCCGCCGCTGACCGAAAAGGTGAAAATGACAAGATTACAATGTACGAATTTATTAATTGACAGCCAACTTACATGAGGCTCCTCCGTCAGGAGATTATGATGATCTTGACTAAATTCTATAGATCGCTTATGAACTCTGGAATGCTCGAACAAATAGTAGTGAGTGAGGCTTCCGATCTGAAAAATAAAAATTGAATTATGTTAATTCCAGCTGACAAATCTAAGTTTTCCATCATAAATTAAGTAAAATATGAATGAAGTACAATCATGGTTTAGGCATTTTTAGACCTTGCAAAAAATATCTTTCATTGCACTACTTTATCCTGTGAGTTCCTCAGGTGCACCACCGCTACCTCTACTATATTGATGGGTTGCTCTTTCATAGCAGGGTCAAGCGTTAAACAAACTCCAGCATATGATAGAAGTATTGGCCAGTTTGTACTTGCATCCGGTCAACCATCGCATCAGCACTTACTAGCTGGTACTTACCCTTAAATTTAAGTATAACGAGGTTTATGAATTTGGATTGAGAAACCTCGAATAAATACGAATGTTATTTCAATAAATACCAACACCAACGTGTTGAGTTGACAGTTGATCAGCAGAGAGTACCGATGCCGAGCACTTGTTCACCTTCAAATACTTACAACTTACGACGTACGACGTCCGTGTATAAGCTCAACCTAACTATTTCCAACTCATGTAATTTAATTGCTAGTTATTGGACAATCCAGAACCTACCCCAGATTCATTGTGGGTTATGTATAATTCGAATTCCTGATTCATTTTCCTCAACATTCCTTCCAATTCTATTTCAACACGTTTTGCATGTTATATTTGTACTTGTACCAACAATGAACCACCAAAAAAGCTTCAGTTCAGTTCAGACCAAACAAGCGCAAGAGAGTGGAAACTTTCTCTCAGTAACCTCAACCTCGTCTCCTCCTTCGTTTCAGATAAATAACCATTTTCAATGTTTCACAAAAGGCAGATCTTTATCTCAACAAAACTGCTCGACTGGTGACGCTGCGACATGTCTAGTTCACTTCAGAGACACTCTATTTGGATGTATTTGGTGAATTTCTAGAAACATAGCTTCTTCTAGACAAGACTTCTGTATGGTATCAATCCAGCTTCGCAGAATCTTCAACATTCATCTAAATACCTGGCTTTGAGGCTTTGATGCTAAATCGTGTCTGGGTGTCATTGTCATCATGCCAGTAGTCTCTCGTTGTCGTTACGCCACTACTACAAAAGTTTCCTCTACCTCCAACTCGTTTGACTTTTTTGGTTCAACATTATGTAGTACTTACTTCCATAGAAGATGTAAGGTGAACGGTGTACTGCACTTTAAATGGGTGGGCGATAATTTCCCTTGGGTTTGAAAATGAGAGTCCAAGTCAAACAGGCATAACATTATGACATGAGACATGATGTTCCTTTGGTATGAAATGACTGCCGAATACAACCAACGAGAAAAAGCCTTAGAATCCCACCGCATATAATTTCAGCAAGTAAATCTCATCTCATCAGCATCACCGTTATGCAAATGACTCCAAGTTTAATGAAAAAAGTAATCAAGTTTCAGTATGGCACACAGCAGCCTACCTACGCAAAACTATGAATTGGCAGAACGGGACGAATTCAACATTCAACCTTATGCTCAATTTCTAAAATGAAGCTGAAATAGCTTGTAGCTGTAGCTGAATACAAACTAAATATAAAGCTCAGTAAGTAATTGCGAGTGAGTGGGTTGAATGTTGCATGCCGCTCAGGGCCCAGCAGCATAACAAATAACAATGTCAGGGATTAGGCATTAGGCAGGCAATAGCTTTCAAGATTAAACATAGCTAGATAGCTATATTTTATATTAGATTTAGCAGGTTGGTAAGTATGTAAGTACATAAACATCCGAGTTTGAGCCTAACACAGAAATATTATTTAAGTAGATGGATAGCAGAAGTTTACATTTTTTAAGGAATAAGTAAACCTCATCAGGTTTATATCAATCTCTAACCTATGTACTAGTCTATCAACACAAACTAACGAACAACTTCATATTTAATTCCAATTAGGTAACAATCCTTCCATTCCACAACTTTTCAGACTTTCACGGTACAAATTCCAGCACGTGCCTGGGAAAGTGTACGAAAATGTATTTTCAGACTCCAGGCTAGTGTATTTTGCACCTACACATACCTACATCGTCACACATGCCACAAGGCGCCCAACCCAACCCTCCGCGTCATTGAAAGGAAGATGGAGATGGAAGTCGGAAATGAATCAACGAAATCCAACTAAGCCGAGCATTGCACGATTGCAACGTGCCGCCTGCCGCCTACATCAAACATTGCGTCAATCCTGGCCTCGGTTAATTCTAGTTTCTAGTGCTACCCGACCGACTTCCAATAATATTGCTTATTATGTTTGTTAGGACAAGACGTTAATTAGAATCTTTACAAAATTAAGCCCATTCTGCCAGTGACATGCAGTGTGAGCAAAAGTCGTCTAATTTCATTTCAATGGGTTTTACTTTACTACTACAATCTGGCATCAGGCTTCCGGCTTGGCCTGGCTGGCCAAGCTGTATAACTAAGGTTAAAGATGTAGTCAAATGAGGTACTTAGGTAACTTATCAAATCAAACTAAGAAAAGAACCTTCAACCTTCAGCTTCAGCCAGCTTCTTGTTTAGCTCTATCTTTAGAATTTATATATCCTCACAAGTTATTCGGATTCATCTGGAAATATCCCACCTTGTATCTGCAGGTCTTTTTCTTCGTCAATCTTTCATCTTTCTCGTATCGTAGATGAGAGATGATCATACTACAAAATACTAATGATAAGTCCAACGGACATTGGACGATTTAAGTCGCTCACTTGGTAAATTCTTGCAGCACATAGAGCACAGCGCACAACACTTGTCTTTGTGTGGGTCTACTGTTAATCGACAAATTACGTTTGACCGACCGGTTTCTTGACCGAATTTTCTAGCCCGATGTGTAATTGCCCGATCGTGGCAAACCGACCGACCTATTAATTGGCCGATTTCGAATGTTTTTGATTTTGAGCCACACTTTATTTTAATTCGAATGAATTAGGCATTTAGGCAGATTCCCTTCCGCTTGTGAATGTGAATGCAATGGAAATACTGGGTACCAATGGCACTTGTTCTTTCATGGTAAAAAGTCCTCCGTCGTAGGACAGAATGGGCTTACTCCGTTGACTTAGTACGGACTCCATTTCACGACTGAGGCTCAATACTTCGTTATACAAGTTGAGCTTGCTCAAAATCTTTTGATAACCTTCCTTATCACGGCCTTAAAATTTACATGTTAGTGCATTAACATAAACAAAAGTAAGGTAAGCTTGGCGTCTTTTTCTTATTTCTTATTTCCTATCCTTAATCGGTCAAGCAATCAGTCGGTCAATGACCACGATCGGTGAGTTAGAAATCGGGCTAGAAAAATCGGTCAAGAAACCGGTCGGTCGAACGTAATTTGTCGATTAACCGGACACGCTTTGTCTGTTGCCTGTTCATACAGGTTATTTATATCTACATATAATTCCAAGGAAAAATAGCAGCAGCAGCAGCGGCAGCAGCAGCAATTCAGCTTGCATGCAACTGATAAAGATGATGTCGAGCACGTGAAAATGAACTCAGATATAGATATTCATTGAATGTAAATACTTTATACGTTTACGTTTGCAGTTCCTGTTCCTTCCAAGCAGGGTATAAAATCTACAAATAAACGATTAATGGTCATAGATCAGTGCTGTTGCTTGATGTCCAGCACCAGCTCCTGTCAAGCTTGAAACACATAAGACAAGATTCGAAGTCCAAGTCATAAATTGTTCGCAGTTACGCTTAGCACGGAAGTAACTTATCTTATCATCATTTACATTTATTTATAAGCGTGAAGTCTTAGAGTATAGCACAATAAAATATATATCTTCATTTGGTTAGATTCAGCGAAAAAGGCAGCCCTTGACTTGGGCTCTTGGGCCTGGCCTGAATACTGTGCAAGCAAAAAAGCCAAGATAATTCTGGTAATATTATTGTGACTATGTCTATTGTTGGCGTCGGCTGACAGCGAACTAAGTGTTTATAAAAATTGGCAGATCGTAGATTGGAAGAAGAATTCGGACATAACATAACTGCATAGTTTTTCTAACAAACTACACATACTCTACCTGTACCGAAACATGTGAAACTTTACTAATTGAAATTGAAAGTACGAAATTCGGGACCTTGCTTCCAACGAATGCTATTTCAGGTTGTTGTGCTTTCCCTTTCCGACCGAGGCCGAGGATGAACGTCAATCACGCCTGACCTTGCATTGCATGTTGCATGGATGGGGTATTGTTATTGTCTGATATCTGGTACAGGATTTGGGATGGGAATCTTCTACCTTGTACCTGGTTGTCCATTCAACCCTTTCAAAAAATGTACTTAAGTGCAAAGAATTTAAATAAGCCTCACCTCACAGCCTATTCTTACATTTCTTGTTTTCATTTGGCTGAGGTTGTGAGAGTGAAAGTGGAAAAACAAAATTAGGTGTCATTCGCTTGAACAAAGGACCTTGAGCTAAAAGTGTAGCTTGGAATTAGAAGAGACTGTCAGGCTGGCCAACTAAAACGGCATCTTGATTCATTATTTAATCGTACTACATAAATTCCTTCAACTGGACGGTGCATTTCAGTTATTACATAACCCTCGTAACACAGACAGGTGCAAGGCAGTAGACAGTAGATTAGAAGCAATCACGGAATTAAGGTTTAATTTGAACTCATGTAATATACTTACTCGTCGTAAATGATTGGCATTTGCTTAATGTCCGTAACCAGAAATCAGAGCAAAGTTAGAAGAAAACGAGGTCACTTTGGAAGGAGTCATGTTCTAATACTTTCAAGTCAACTAAGTATTTATTTTTTATTTTCCTTCTGCGATAAAATATCCTTCGAAACTGAGGTCAGACTCAGGCCTTGTGCATGAACTGTAGGCGGCGGCGGCGTTGCCTTTATCACTTTAAGGTCAAAATTCTTACAAGGTGTACTCTGGACTTCCCGAAGGCTACAATGTATTCACAATAGAATTTTAAGCATTTCGTCATTGAACTTAGGAAAACAACATTATTTAAACAATGTAGCAAATACAATAATATTCTGCAAGGCTACGGAAACCTTGGGATCTGCGACGGTTCTTTGCGCTTCCGATGTTCCGACCTTCTTTTATAAACTTGGAAAAATGCTTAATTTAACTTTAAACATCTCGAATTGTAGTGACACACATTACACATTAAATATTCTCAAATTCGGATAGTATTATAATATTGGCTATCTGCCTGTAACACATGCAATACTCTAAGTCTAAGAATTTAATTCAAATAGTCATTAACAGTAAATCCCATTTATGGGTTTGTTCTTGATATTGTTGTTGTATATGAAATGTATGTTGTGTAATACGATTGGTTTCAATAAATAAATAAATAAATAAACAGGAAGCCGTTATTTTGGCACAATATGTGAAACAGTAGAATCCTATCTATCGCAAGCAGCTTAAGTATACATTTTAAGTTCACGCCATAAGATCACTAGCAAATGCTTCCTTTTATTAGACAAGATTCATCTCTTGGAACCTTTGACGTGTATACAATCCCACCTTTTGCCCTAAAAGTTACGTGGAGTGATTAGATTATCACACAAGAGTTAAGCCTAACATGCTTACACCCCAACAATTTGCTCAAGCGAGCTTATTAAGTTGAATTTAACCTATTTAATATGCTTTTAGCCATCCACCCAAACTCATGCCTAATTCAACTTAACGTGATGCAATTGCAATGCACGTTCATCAGTGTACGTAAGAGCATAAGTAATACAAACGTTCAGCTGAAGGAAGGAGTAATCCTCCTGACCTGGGATAACGGGCAATATTACATATGTATATATAAAGCTAGTGAGTTTCAAAGTTTTGGCGAATGAATGGAAAGTCCAAGTCCATGCTTTATCTGAATACTGAAACACTGAGCTGTGAAACGATATAATCAGAATTTGTAAATATTTGATATCTAGTACTTACACAGCGTCCAGCGCATGCTCGTTCTTGGACTTATTTATGTTTTAATTTAAATCAGCTACTTAAATACTTACTAAATTCTTTTAAGATCAAACGTCAAATCAAAAGTACCTACTACTGGACTGGTATAAATGACAGGATAATTTGAATGTTTTTGAAAAATCGAAACGTCAACTAGTTTTCCTGGAGAATCAATTAGCGAAGTTGAAAAATAGAAAGCACAGGTAGAGAGCATGAGCATTGGATCGGCTACGGGCTAATAGCGTTGATTGAACAAGCTTCTGAAAAACTATTTCAGTACAGTCTACGATCCATGTCCATGCACGATTACAGCAGCAATTTTTGAGTTTGATTTAGTGTTAGCGTTAGCTTTAAGTAAGTCAATGCCAATGCACATGTAATCTGTAATGCATCCATGTGACTTGTGGCTTTAAACGTTCAAAACCCGCCTCACAAGCGCGCACCACTACTGCACACAGCTGACAGTGCAACGGTGTTTATACCATTGGTTCTTCTCAAATCAGCAAAATATCCCAAATTAGGCGCATGGTTCCATAGTGAGTGTTAACTTTTATATTGGTTCAGTCATGATTCAAAATTCATTAAAATTCCACATACAATATTTAAGTAATTGATAACAAATGTTTAAGATTCTCACCTGTCCCAAGTTGGTGTATCCATACTTGGCGGCCACTTCAGCAGCCCGGTCGTCCCCATCCGGAATGTGGAGAGCAAATTGATTAGAGAACACATTCTGAGCCTGGGCCAGGGTCAGGACAGTGGTCCAGGTCACTACAACTAATAGTGAGGCGAGTATCACAGCAGGAACGGAAGTAACTTCAAGTACCCGACTTCGGCCTCGAGTCCGACTGACGCGAACACATCTTCCACTTATTCCTTGTCCAGAACTCTTGACCGGATCTTGAGCCTCAGGTCCACGACGACTCATCAAATGAGATCCCTGGGTCACGCCAAAATACATTCCCATCAAACTGGCTACAACTGACGTGGTTTCGGGTTAGTTCCTCAACGTCATTTCCATCCACAGGACAGGAGACTATTGTTATATTCGTTTAAGTGGTTCCGCAATTACACAGCTACAAGTGACTTTCACTAAAAAAAAATCCTGGTAAATTCCTAAAACGCATTAGCTAAGCTTAGTTTGTAGTTAAAGTTTAGGTTAAGTTGGGAATGGCTTTCACAATCTGTTTGCAATTCCACATTTTCAAGTAAATTGAACTTATCGATAAGTTGTTGTAATTGTAAGATGGACAGGCAGAGAGATCCAGGAAGGAACGTCCTTGTCCAGCACTTGCACTAGTTCCTATCTCGTAACTGTAACCTAACCACCATCACCTCCTCATCAGTCAGTCTCCAAACTACAACTGAACTTCATTATAAACTTCCGTCACTCAAACCAACGAGAGAAATTATGAATTAGCCTTTCCTTGGTTCTTTGTACCATACAAACCCATATGATTTCAAGGGATGAGAATCTCATGATCTATTTACATTATGAACAATTTCGAATCAAACATGCCGGATTTTGAGCGCTGTGAGCCACGGTTCTCCACCAAACAGAATAAAACATGTTCTGGTCGTATTTGAACCGTATTAGGTATTGTACACAACAGTGTGTACATCTTAAGGAGTAGCACTATGAAATTTCACTTACCCAATCTTGTCAAAGTAGAAAATAAAGAATGACGTTCTTCTAGATATGGTAAGAATCCAGTTTCTTAATCCACAAGACAAAGCATTATGGAAATGATGGGCCAGGCTGTCTGCCCAACAGCAGCTTAGCTGTGGCAGAACGAACGATGGGATGGGTATATGGGTGTTATATGCAGAATGTTATGGGATCGGATTTGGCATTCCACGCTAAATTGTCGCAATAGTTCAGTTGCATCTTTTAAGACTTCACACTTCAAGTTGCACTATCATCCTCTTAAAACTTTATCCATAATCCATATAATTCAACACGATAGTTTTATTGCAAACAGCAATGCAAATGCAACCCGTTTGGGAACGAGTTATAATGTATGTATGATTTTGAGTTGAGTTGAGATTTGAGATTGAGAGTTTGAGAGTATGTATATGTATGTAATGAATAATGAAGTATTCTTCGTAAATTGTACATGGTAAAGGTCTTTTTACGCGTTACCAACGCTGAGAATCAATAAGCAACCCTGGCATTTAGCCCTGCCCTAGCCCTATTGTCTTATTGATTCAAATTTCTATCCTAATCCTATCGGACTAAAAAAGGATTTAAGATTCATTCCTTTGTTCTTCTTTTTTTACACCAGTGTTAGAAGTACAATCTGCTGAAATTTGTTTCAAGGAATAGAATAGAAAAGTATCAAACGTCAAAGTTATAGACAAATTATCTATATCAGGAAAATTTTCAGATCACGATTAAATCAATAAGCACAGCTACAAAACCAACCTATGTATTTATACTTACCCACAAATCCAATTTCCGGTCGTCTTGGGCCATCGTGCCTCCGATGATGCAGATGCAGGATGCAGATTGCGGACACTTTCTTCCCTGGTTGACGACGGTTTTGAAATATTTATTAATATGTAGTACATTGTGCATTTAAATGATGGTGTTTAGCGAAATATCATATTGTTGCATATTTCATAGCTCCGAATAATCATCACCCATAATTCATCGCGGATAAATATCATAGTGGTACTATACATAGATCGCACGACACGTTTCGTGCACACCAGTAAGTTCAAAGTGCTGACTCTTTGATTGTATTTGTTTGCGATTGTCATTCGCTGGGATCAAATGCGAGCGTTGATCTTTCAATTATTGTGCTCACGTTCAAAGTTCTAACTAGCAGTGCAGCGAAGCGCACCTAATTCAATTGTAAATGGAGTGGTAATTTTTCTGACTAATTTAACACCGAATTAATGGTGTCCTAGGCCTACACGATATACAACCGTGAAGCGAAGGCAGGAAGGGTTAGTAAAATGTGAACGACATATTCCAAATAATTTTCAAATCGAAATTTTATTAATGATTCTACTTTTAGCTAGCTATCCATAACAACCAACGTATAAGATGTAGTGAACATAACGTAGTTGAAAATACTATGATAAGAGATGGTGTAACAAGAGTCACCCGAAATGATACTTAGAGATCTCAAGCTTCTCAAATATTTTCTAAGAACCGATGAAACACAAAATTTGCGAGCAAAAAGTAAAAACTCGCATGATTTTTGGTGTACATCAGCCATTGGAAGGAAAAGAATGAAAATTCTAACAATAAAAAATACAGCGTTAGTTAAAAAGAAGAATGGTAAAATAAGTGTACCAGAATGATGTATTGAACTGTACAGGAGCAGGGCTATGATTGCAAACTGTGTCACTTTCTGTACAAATATTCCTTTGGACAGTCCATCGTTGATTTGTTTGAATAAGAGCTGAAGATGGCTATACATTTGAAATATTTTTCGAGCACTCAAATTGTTTTGGAATGTACCGACTTCCTCCGACATAGATAATTGCAGCTTCTTTAAACAAACCAGCACACCATTCGAAATAGCAACTATAGTTATGTCAAATGAAAGGCAATAGCTCCAAGCAAATGGAATCATATAGATTTCGGGAAGTCCAAGTACAAAAATTGCAATCCTTCTGAGTAATTCAGATTTCTTGAGCCATGCCATGTCCTGAATGTAATAGTAGCTGAATGTTGGGAACGTTGGCCAAAAAATGTATACTCCAGAAATGGCGAACAGACTGCAAATCCAAACTTGTACTCCGAGCAGACAATGCATTTTCGTGAACCAGTCTCTCGAAGGTATTTTCTGTTCTCGTGCCATTCTTAACTCTGAAAGAAATAGTTCATTTACTTTTGTTTCAGAAAAATTGATCACAGAAATCCGCCTTAGGGTGTGCCAAAATAATAGGTGGCAAAACAAAGGAGCGATACGGTGTATCTCTAAAACAATCCAGAACCACAACAACCAAAAGGCAATTCAAAATGGCGACTACCAACTACCAAACCAACCTGTAAATTGACGTTCCAGTCGCATCCAAGAGTTGAGAAATGTGAACCATTCCTTGAGAAAGACTGCCTGAAAAACGCATGTTATTCCAATTGCAAAAACACCCATAAACCATAGTAATTGAATTTTCAGAATGAAAAAAGCTTCTACTTGATCTCCATATCCGCTATGTATTGCATAGTAAGTACTAGCTAACATCGCGAACTGTTTCAATGACATTAAAATGCTGAAAACAAGATTAAATATGTAGAAATAGTATTTTAATCCATTTCGATCACAAATCGTTACTTCTGAAGTAAAATTATTAAATTGGCAAGGAAGTAGCCCTGTATTTCTTAGAAAGCTGCAATATGCTGGATAATATTCACTGAGCTTGGGGGATGATTTGGTAAAGAGCTGCATCTTGCCAAATGTAACCTATGAGGAGGAGTCACTTCCTCAAATTTAAGTCGCTCGACTCGACTCGTTCGATGTTTAATGAAAATGCAAATGCTTTAACATATTCAACGATTTTATTTAAGCGAACAACTCTAAGCAATATTTTCTGACCTAAGTTGTATTAGTTTATCTAATACAAACTTATTTGCATAGAATATATTGCTGCATATACTGTGTAGCTTTAGTTGCGTCGCAGTCGAGTCGATAACATATCTAAAGTTTATATGAATTGAGTGAAAGTATATAAATGAGCAAATATTGGACTATTTGTATTTGTATTAGATCGAATCTAACATAAGTACAAAGACTGATCAAAAATTGGTCAATATTTTTGGGATGAGCGATCTTTATACAACGAATTATGCAACCTACGTTTTGAATTCTAAAAATCGTTGAATTACATAAGAACTCCCATTGAGCTACTCGTAACAGGTGTATGTACGTCAATAGCGGTGAATAGCGGTATGTTATGCCAACTCCATGTAAAACAAATTATACGATGGATGGAAACTTCAAACTTCGCTAGCTTAGGTCAAGGTCTCAATCAATCTCCAAGTACTTAAGGGTCTCATACACAAGATAACTATTCGGCGAAAATTGGGATTTAATTGTCGGCTAATATCCGGCCGGTGTGAGGAAGTGTGCGAACTCAAGAATTCGTGGCGCGGATGTGGGTTTTGTGACTCCTAGGTAAGTCTGCCTGGCTAGCAGCTCAGCTCGTTCAAATGTGAAATACACCATCTGTAGTTGGATAGAGAGGCTGGAGTGTGTGG
>JAQFYU010001890.1:0-13367 GCA_034694905.1 Ceratophysella granulata
TAATGTATATAAGGTAAGGCTAGATGTTCCGATCTGTTCGTTGAATGAAATGAAATGAAACTTCAAACGAAGAACAAAGGAATCTTAAGTATTCTCAGAATTCAGGCACCATTTATTTCTTCATGCAGGATAAATTTCTGGCTACATCACCGATACCCTTGGGCATGCTTACAAAGTTTGCATATGAAATAGCTTGTGGATTGGATCACTTGAGCTCAAACAACGTAAGCTCTTAAATAGTTCGAACTTAGATTTATAATATACATTTTTTTATATTTATATTTTCAATCCACAGATACTTCACCTGAACCTAGCAACACGAAACGTTCTCGTTAGTCGTAACTTAGTTTTCCAAAATTGGAGATTTCGGACTCTCACGACGAGTGGATGATCATAACGGTGACTATACACAGAAAATATTTATGGTATGTACACGAATTTCCGCTAAACGCTTGGAATTGCAGCATTTATCTGCAGTTGGTGGCTGGTGATGGTGATACGTGATACAGTATATCCCCTTGAAATTCTTGCAAGAACTGGGAAGGATTTTGAATTCAGAATATTGTAAAATATATTCGGATTTGTTCAATTTTGAGGTTTAAACAAAATTGAGACCATACCCCGTAGAAGTTTGTTAAATTATTCCATTCAACAGACTAACATTTCGAAAATCGCTACAACAATTTAGTTTTGAAAGTAAATGGGTAACTGTACTGTAATGTACGTTAAAATGAAAATCAGCAATATCCAGTTTTCATTCTCCATTTCTTTCAAATATACGTATTTTCTTGAATAAGGCGCAAGATTTAGATATTAAGAATGAGCTAATCCGCATCTGTTATGAAAACTTCAGAACCCGGTTTCATTTAAATGGATGGCGTTGGAATCCTTGACAACTTCGCGCTTCACACTTCAATCCGACATTTGGTCCTACGGTGTAACACATTGGGAAATATTCAACGTTGGGGAGTCAGAACCATATCCAATCGTTCGTGATCAACTTCAGCTATTTGCGTACTTATCCTTTCCAATCAACTATCGACTTCCGAAACCTAAATACTCGTCAGATGAAGTGTAAGATACGTTCAAAATTATATTGAAAAGTTTAAAGAACGTAGTAAAGCCTTTTACGTTTGACTGAAACTTCCTTGAATTGTTTTGTATTTTCATATATGAACAGATTCTGAGCTGTTGGACTCAAGATCTCGATCAGGGGCCACGCTGCAGCCAATTTAAGCAATTCTGCAATCATACGTCCCACCACTCATCAACTGCTTGATTAAATTAAAATGCAAAATGCATGTTGAATTGTAGTCACAGAACTGAGCATTATGGCACTTTTGACAAACTTAACTTTTGTCTCATTAGTGGATTTAACCGGATCATTTTGTTCATATTGAAGATTTGAATTCTATATTTTTTCAATAGAAGGTTTACTGCTTGTTTTTTACTTGTTACACCTTAAGATTTGCGCACAGCTATTCAATACGTGAAAATACTTTTAACGGTTCAAGAGTTCAAATACAAGCGGCCAAAAATCCGATACGTTATTTTTGAACCTACGTCCCATCAAATTATTACCTAAAATCTATATAATTCAATCAGAATATTCGTACTTCAACAAGCAAAGAACTTTTTCAATATTCCTCAGTTCTCATCTACTACTTGAATGGGATTCGGATCTGCAATTGAAGTGATTCTAAGTAGCAGACATACAGGTCGATCTTTAGCTTTCGGATTTCCTTCATTAAATTTCTTTCAAAATTAAGCACTACGACACTACGAGTTTAACAGCCAATAACAGCCCCGAATAGAATTTGAGTTGAGAATTGAAACTTTTTTAACATTTCTAATTATTATCCAAGGTACTCGTAGCCTCAGCCCAACAAATAGCTTAAAATTACATAACACTGGAATTCTAGTTAGACATTGGGTAATCGTAAAATTTAATAATAGTGAAAACATGGGCTTCAATTTTTATAGTATGTGTGCTTTTACTTCATATCATGAAAAGAACACACATTCACATTGAATGTTGACAATTTCCTTCCTTTGGGGAAGTCAATTCGTGTGGTTTTAAATCTGAAAAACTCCTTTAGCAAAAAATCACAGCAAAGCGACGCTTCTTCTGCCTCAAGGGTTGTTCCAAATGTTCCTGATTTTTACTATAGGCATACCACATGGCAGTATGACCATTAACTTCTAAAACAGCCCTCGTGGTTTTGCTTCTGTTATTGCTCTGTCATTCCCGCCAATGCTAACGACTTTTCAAAATATAATAGTTTGAATTTGAACTAGAGAATGGCCTAACATTATAAGGTAAGGAGGCTTCAACAAACCTTGAGTACGTGCTTTGTGTCGATCATCATTAGGTTTAGGTTTCAGCCTTATTGCATGTTTTTTCTGCACGGAAGGATTCTTGGCAAAGTTTCAGATGTCCATCGGTCATGACTCTGGGGTCAAAATTTTGCAATTGTATAATGCATATAATTGCATATTTCGGGATTTTGGTTCATATTTTTCATATTTTGGCACTTTTTGAGCAAATTGATTGCATATTTTCCGATTTTTGGGCTAATTTTGCAACTTTTTAGGCAAATTAATTGCATACTTTCCAATTTTTGGACATATTTTGCCACAAATTCCAAAAACATTAACCGTTTGTTCAATATAATTTAGATAGTTTATACAAATCGTTAAAATTCACTTGAAGTCTTGGTTAACCGTTTCCATTTTAACTCAATAACGCTGAAACCTGAAACAAACGAATAACTACTTTGATATTCGAGTCACAAAACACACTCGCAAGATTTACAAGTTCATGTGAATTTGATGTTTCTTTGGTTAGTGCCATTTGATTTTCCTGAACTTTTTACTCGTATTTCTAGAGAATAAACTATTCAGGATGTTCCGCTTCAACAAGAAAAGTAATACGAAATACATTAAAAGTTCCAAAAACTTGGATCAGACGGACTTGAAACCTAAATTTTATCAGATTTTAACGTACATTGGGCCTAGAATTAGAGTTTTAACACATGCACGAAGTATACGACTTTTTTGGACATCTATCTATCTACTCAAATTTCGTTCTTTTAGCAAAAATGATTGTTTTTTAGTGCATATTTTGGCTTTTTTAATGCATATTTTAGTGCATATTTTGACCCTTGTTAAATGCATATAAACCTAACCCTAATCTTCACTCCAGTTAAGAAACTAGCAGTCATTTTAACCAATTGCCGTTAAAGAGCAATAAACAATAATTCTTTGAGTTTAGTTAAAGGTTATTCCATTTGTAGCACATACGTATCTTTGCACATACATTTAACAGTAGCACGTAGTATTACTTAGAATTTATGGAGCGAGTTGACAGTTAATTTGATATTCTGCGAAATCGCAGAACTAAACTCTTTTAAATTGAACTGGAGTATGACCGAAGTCCAAAAGTATTTACTATGAAACGAAAAAATCACTGTTATAAATTATATTTTATAATGTAGTATAGTGAATTCCAAGAAATAGTAGATTAGTTTTAGTGGAGTGAGTAGAGGGTACATGCTTGTGTTGTGTTATGGGAGTAATAGGCGTACCATCTGTTGGTATTTTGATAGGGATAGACCTAATATGAAGCGTTGAATCTGCATTGAAGAGAATAAAAGATTAACTTCATATCTCAAAATTGTCATGATCATTTATTTGCGCACAACGTGATATCGAGCGGATACGCTTTATAAGTCCACACGTATGAAAAGACAGACAAGACAGTTGAAACTTGTACATACAGTGCATACGATTCTTTAACTTTCAGATTCCATGAAGAATTTAGTACTCTCCGAAACGCAGAGATAATTCAACGTTACGTAGTCTTAGTGAACCATCTGTAATCTGTGAATTACGATAATAATTCTTGAGTTTTGTGTTGTATGATACATAATATTATGGACATATTATATAATAAAATGGACAGCCACAGTTCAACAATAGAAAAAGCTTAACTGTATTGCAATTGAAATAAAATTAGTCTCAATTTTAGACGTGTAACAGGAACCGTTCGATAGATTGAAGTTGGTTTACTTTTAAGCACGGGTGGAAAATCTTCTGTGCGGGGGTGCGGAGACTCGGAGGAAATTCTTGCCGGAAATTCATTAAGAAAAAAAAACAAGGGGAAAGAGAAGGAAAGGAGAAAAGAGAAGGGAAAAGGGAGGAAGAAAAGGAGGAAAAAGAAAGGAGAATTTCATGTTAATTTTGTCACACTTTAAGAATAGAATTATATTGCGAATTTTGGAAAGTAACTGTGCTAAGTGAACGAACGAGGGGAAAAGAAATAAAGGAGGGAAAGAAGAGGGGGGAATAAGAAAAAAGAAGGAAAGAAAGAGAAGAAAAGAGGGGGAAAGAAAGAAAGGGAAAAAGAGAGAGAAGAGAAACGAAAAAAAAGAGAGGGAAGGGAGAAAGAAAAAGAAAGGGAAGAAGAGAAAAGGAAAAGAAGGAAAAAGAAGAGGAAAGGAGAAAAGAAAGAGGAGAGGAAGGGGAAGGGGAAAAAAGAAAAGAAAGAAGGGAAGGGAGAAAGGAGAAGAAAGGAGAGAAAAAAAAGAAAGAAGGGAAGGGAGAAAGGAGAAAAAAGAAGGGAAAGGAGAAAGGAGAAAATAGAAGGGAAAGGAGAAAGAAGAAAATAGAAAAGAAAGAAGGGAAGGGCGAACGGAGAAAAGAAAGAAAGAAAGGGAGAAAGGAGAAAAGAAAGAGGAGGAAAAAAAGAAAAGGAAGGGATGGAAAGGGAGGAAAGGAGTCTCTGATTTTCTTTTAAATTCCTATATGAATTCATTTGGCAATACAAGTTCAACATTCAGTGCAGAACTGCAGACACACCTGGAACGCCGGCGCCTTTGATGCTACGCCGGTCCAAAATGACCCGGCTCAGCCCCGATTGAAATTGAGCCAAATTCAACCCCATTTGAAAGTCGGGCTTTCTAACTCCGACTAACCGTGCGGCAATCCTGTTGAATAGCGTAGTGACAATGACCCGCGGGGTCGGATAGTGAAAATTTGACTTCGGAAACCAAAATTTTGTTGCCCTTCGCTCAATTCTCATACCTCAAACACTATGTATATGATTTTGCGGGATCGGATCACGAAAACTCGTCATCCGAAACCAAAATTTTCTTGCGCGAAGCGCAATTTCTCCAAATTAATCTCAAGTTGTATGATTTCTCGTGGTCGGATTGTGAGAGTTCGCTTTCCAAAGTCCTAGTTTTTTTCGCGCGTTGCGTAATTGACGACTTTAAGAGTTCATGAATTAAGCATGATTGATTTTTAAGTTTTCGTCCTGAATTTCGCAAAGGAATAGCGATGAAATTGACAAGAGAGAAAACGCAGGAAGCGACTCAATCATGTTAACTTGAGTCAATTTTAAAAACGTATTGAATAAGTGACAATTTGGGGGAAAGTCCGGGAGGATTACAGCTTCGGAGGAAATTTTAGATCAAGAAGAAGATTTTCCACCCGTGCTTTTAAGATTCTTGCATTTAGTTTAGAAATTAAAATTGTACATGAATCAGAAATATAGCGGAACGATACGGTAATTTACAAATAGCCTGTTACGAAAACATATGAGATGTGGCTGGTTTTTGCGTTCGTAAGACATGGACATGTCAAATATTGTAAACATGGAGGGTTAAGGAAAATGCACAATTATTTGCTTCAGTTCTTCACGATCACAGTTCTTTGTTATGTGTCAACTACAATTGAATCCACCGAGAAATGCGGGGAAATGAGTTTAGTGGGAGTTCCAAGGACAAACTGGGGATTGCGAAGAAGCTTGAAAGATGGAGAACAAATACTTCAGTGGGATCCTATGATTTATGGCTATGACGGGAAAACTAACCATATTTCTGTCAAAACTTATTCTCCAAATTGCACGATCCAAGTATGTATGGATGTTAGTTACAACGGTCTTCCAGAATGCACTGTATTCACAACTGAGGGCTTGGTCTACTACCAGAAGGTATTGCATTTGATTTTAAACAAATATTTTGGTGATATAAATGAAAAACATGATGTTAAAAAATAAAATTAACTTTTGCAGCTGCGTGAATATGATTTAATCGGAGCCAGATGTACTTGCCAGGTTTGTTGAATTATTGTATTATGTATATTTTTTTAATCTGGAGTATAAACAATACTCGTTTACTCACTTTAAGTACATTTTGAGTCTGGCATTAGCAAATTTTAGAAAAATTCAACGTATTCTTGTTGGAAGCGAACGACTACCTGTCCTGATGAACTCTCATCCGAGGAATCTTGCAGACTATATGAAGGCCCTAATTGTGACACATGCAAGCATGGATTCTTGTCGATGCGGAACGGGACGAAATTCTCACCAGATTATCAGTTCCGAGCTGCGGTGCTAAGTCCAGGCTGTAGACTTATTTATCAATTTTATGATAAAACGGAACCAATTTTGGTAGTTTACAACCAGTCGAAAGATATATCCGAGGTAGGTTAACATATCATCAAATAGATAGTCTGCTTGAGGTTCTATTTTGAACATTGATTTTATTTATATATGCTACCGACATAACCCGAATTTCGACATAATCAAATATGTGATATATTATCCACTTCCGCCTAAGCCGAAAGCGAATAGGTCAAATGCCACACACTAAGGGTAATGTACGCTGTTTATTTTACCTACACTTTAGAAATGGAGACTCAAAAGTAATTATTCAACAATCAAGTGTAAATGTGACTTCTCGTCGGGTTCAGATTCCCGTCTATTAGATCCAACAACAATCCAACCAGGAAACCCAAATAATATTCTCTCAGTGGAACATCAATTCCACTCGTCAATATTGACATCCGAAAATTCAGAAGCAACAACCATCAAAACTATTTCAAAAGATGAAAACCCAAATACAGACTACTCAATTTATGTTGGAGCTACGATTGCATGCGTCCTTTTGTTCGGAATAATCTTCCTAATAAACAAGAAATATGGCGTCTTCAAGAAGCTGTTTCAACTCGTGTCCACCAAGAACAGCATAAATATTTCAACGGAACTCATGGAATTTAATGGTCAGAATAACACAGATACAGCTTCTGATCCCGCGAAACACGATATGTTGCAAAACAATCACGTTTCAATCGACTCGTTTTATCTAGACCAACTGTTTTCAGGTGAGTTGGCGGTTCTTACAAATATCGTATTGCAAATATTGTAAATATCGTCTTAAGTATTGAAGATTGTATCGTGTAAACCAAACCCTTAAACCCTTGCAGCAGATAAATGATATTTTTATCCAATCCATGTGGATATGGACATAGACAGTTTTCACAACAATTGCAATAGGTTTTTTTATCTATAAACATTATTTTGTATTACATCATATTACAGCAATCGTAAATGCGCGTTAGTGAAGATAATTCAATTCTTAGTGACATGTTTCATTTTCCTATTAATTTGGCTTAGCGTATTTTAATTTTAATAGAAGACAGGAGAACAAGCGCCTTCTTTTGAGATTAAAAAATTACAAATTAGATTATTTTTATCCTCGCAATTGGGTAAAATCCTTTGAGATTTTAAGCTGAAATATTACCCTCCATATCTCCACAAGGTACAGTATATGACAAAACATTATACTGCAGATTTTAGAACTTTTTAATAGGGGTAGTCAGATGGAATAACTTTAGTAATAACGTGCTTAAGTAAGTGGAAAAGTGAAAATGAAGTAAGTAGGTCTGGAACTTTCCACTTAATTTCTCTTTGCTGATTTTGGCTTTGCGCGCGGGGATTGGTTTTGAACTATTTTTTGAATTTTGGCGGTTCAAGCCAAAAGCGTTTATCATGCTTAAGCAAAATCGTTGATGGAACGATCACACGGAAAACTGATTACTTGCTTACTTTTCTAAGTAAGTCAGAAGTAAGTGATTAAATCTGACAACCTCTAATATTTAAGGCCAATGTAAGCCAGGCGGTATTAGTGTAAGCTTCCATGGAGAAAGTGCAGGAAAGGCGCATATGCAAGTTCTGGTAGCGCTCATTGGATATGAGCATGTCAACCTAACCTAACCCAAAACTAAGAAGTCCTTTGCAGGTTTCGAAAACTTAACATAACCTGCCCTAACTCCACTTAAACGGTCAAATAGTAAACGGAATCATGCTTACACAGGAGATTACATGGCACTTTCTCCATGAGAGCTGACATTTGTACTGCCCGGTCTATAATCAAGCATATATTATAATAAAAGCGACACAGCCGACTTAAATATTAGTAAAGTTGTCGGTTTGGATATTTGGGCCCCATTTTTTGCTGTAATAATGCAATTTAGTTCCTTTCCCTGTGATTAAAGTTTTAGCTATCATTCACTAGTTTTTATGTACAGCAGTGTTTCCCCAAAAAATTGGCCAGTATTTTGGAATCAACCTCATATACTAAAATAATGCTGTCAAAATTTAATTACTTTCTTTATGTAGAGGACACGGAGTATCTCAACATTGTATATTCGTATTCCTTTGATCAAACACCAAATCTCACCACCGAAATCTCAAATGAAGTTCCAAACGAGGAACAGGATACTAGCAATACGGAATGCGAACTAAATTGTCAGAAGGTGAGCAACGACGAAAACACAGCAGTTGGTCCAGTACATTGTTCAGGAGCGGATCGCTCAAATAAACATTCTGAGCGTCCATGGCAGTTGGGAATGTGGGAGGAGGTTCTGTTCGTTTTATCTCAAAATCACAGTGTTCGTGAAATCACAACTGACGACTTAGATCGTTCAATGCGTAAGATTAAGTTTATTATGAATTATTTTGTGGTTGTACGACAATTCCTTTCATAGCGGGAAGCGCTACAATTTATAGCTCGCGACTCGCGCCAATCCGTAACAACGTCAATTCGTAGCGTACCAAATTCAAAGTGGGGATAATGCATAAAGATTAACTTTTTCTTGTCCTCAATTTGTAATAAAATAAAATCAGATATTAGAAATGTGTTATACAAACACATAGTCATTCCATTTCCTAAGTTTAATTGATTAAAGAATTAAATCCGCTTAAAAATTTGAATTTTTTTAAAAAAAATTCATTCATTCCGAAAGTTGTTTTTGATCAGTTTGTTAAAGTATTCATTGGAACCAAGCATCTTCGTGACCATTTGATGAATCAAGACACAGCCATGGGCTTGCTTCGTATCGGATATTTTTTAAATCCGATCCGATCCGATTCGAAATATGTCGGATGGATAATTACTGCTAATCCGATCCGACCCGATTCGAAATAGGTCGGATGGACAATTACTGTTAATCCGATCCAATGCGAAAGGTTTAAATTTCTTATCCGATCCGATCCAATCCGATCCGGAGCCGGCTTGACTTTTCAATATACGAAGCATTTAAGCCATTACAAGACAAATATTGAGAATTTAAGATTTTGGATGAAATCGGGACGCAGGATTTCCTTCTGCTCTCAATCTCTGTCGGCTTCAAAATAGGACCTACACATGACATGCATTATTGGCGTCAACATAGGACTACATAATGCATTATATCCGTGTCATGAACGACTTTGTGTAATAATTTCTGTGTCAGCATGGTAAACAGCGTGTTACCGGCGTCAACATGGAAAAAAGTTGTCCGCAGGAGAATAGCAAACCTAACTTTGCCTAGCCTAATCAATCACAAAATTTTGGATTCCGCTACCTCAACTTAAAAATCCAATCAGTTTTTGTCTCAAGACTTATACCTGAATTAAACTACGCTTTTGACAGGTCGAGAGTTGGGTAAGGGAAGATACGGTGTTGTTGAAGAATGGATTCTGCTGGGAAGCCCACCGCGTAAGGTAGCCGTGAAGCAAGTGAAACCAAATGCGGCAGGGAATTACTTGGCAGCGATTGGAGAAGAGCTTAAAGTTCTGTCCATTCTCGGAGAGCATCGCAATATCGTGGAACTTGTAGGATTTCATAAGGACAACCTGGAATTAGGCAAGTCAAAGCTTCTAAGCCCTATAAATTCCATATTTATGACTTGTGATTCAAGGACTGACTATAGTAATTACGTTGTCATTGCTTAGGGCAGCTGTATCTTGTTCTTGGAATGTGTGAAAACGGTTCACTGAAGGAATATATGGCCAAGAAGGTTCAAGAACCGAAGCCAATCGCCGACGACAGCTACTGTAAAATTAAATTTCCGTGTGTAAGCTTCGGTTGCAAATTTTCCAGATTAATATATAAAGCAAATTCGAGGTTTATGCAATATTAGGCGAGTGCCTTCAAATCAAATTGAAACGAAAAGAACACTACTTAGTGAAATATTATTTTATACTTGTAGGATACATTACCTCCCGAGTCACCGATACCTCTAACCGTGCTTTCAAAATGGGCGTACGAAATAGCGTGTGGACTGGATCACTTGAGCTCAAACAATGTAAGCAAAAGCACCACAATTAATGCTTACGTATAAACTGTATCGAAGTGTTTTTTACACAGGTGGTTCACCTTGACATTGCAGCACGAAACGTATTGCTCAACCATAATTTAGTTTGTCAAGTTGGAGATTTTGGACTTTCACGAAGATTGGATGCTGAGAGCGGAGAATACTCACAGAAAACATTCATGGTATGCATTCGCCAAATATATACAAAAATAAAGCGTTAGCTTCTGTATATTCTTGCTGGAATTTTTTTTTAAATATCGGTTAATCTTTGAAATCTTTGGAAACTTTAGAACCCAGTTTCATATAAATGGACAGCATTGGAATCCCTGACAACGTCCCGTTTTACACTTCAATCCGACGTTTGGTCTTACGGTGTGACACTTTGGGAAATATATAACGTTGGAGAGTTAGAGCCGTACCCTCTCGTTGATGATCAATTTCAACTATTTGCGTACTTATCCTTTCCAATCAACTATCGACTTCCTAAACCCAAATACTCATCGGACGAAATGTAAGATCTCTACAGTAATTGAAATAATTTATAGCTGAGTTCCAGTTTTTTATTTTTTTATTTTTGATTGCTTATACAATTGTATTCAACATTTCATTTTCAGATACCAGCAAATTCTCAGCTGTTGGATTTCAAATCCAGACGAGAGACAACGTTGTGGCCATTTTAAGCAATTCTTTTCTCCTTATCAAGTACTCAATAAAAATTTGGTTAATTAAATTTTCCTTGCATTAGGTTTAATTGAATAACTGACAATTTTTTACATTTGCTCTTCAGACCAATTATTTGGGGTTAACATTTCAAGCACTCCTTGACTGAAAGCTTGCATAATTTTTCCCCATATAAATTGTGTTCCAAGAGGAAACTTTAAATTGGGTATAAACAAAGACACTATGTTCCTTACAACATATCTAAACACTAACAGTCCGAAGCTAACTTACTGCATCTATCTGTAATTTATTTAAGCTGCTACAGGCAAATCAAAATTCAAACCCACTCAAAGTATGCTTAGACAATCCAATTCAAATTTTCAAATCACTTAGAATACGATAGACTATGCCATCGTTGTTCTCAGGGCCGGCGCAAGCCGATCGGGGGCCCTATGCAGGAAATTCATAATTTTTTATTCTTCATAAAAGAATACAAACACGCAAAAAAACTCCATTAAAAATTAAGCATATACATATAGATATCTGCAACACCAAATTAATATACAAAATAAAGAAATGTTATTTGTTTGCAAAGTAACGATGTAAAATTAATTCGGTGTTGAAAGTGTTAGATCTGGTATACATTATTCGATTATTGCATACTATATTCTATTTTATATAAATGCTCGAATCTCGATTGAAACTTCTGAGGCTTCTGGGACTCCGATTGCCCATCGTACGCTTGTAAGCGCTGGACGACTTCCAAGTTTGTGACAAATTGTAATTTTTGATAGGTCCAGGTTGATAACCTGAAATAGGGTATAGGGTTACATAATTTACCTTTTAGAAAATTGTTTTATTACTCAGAGCAGAGCTCGATAACTCTACAGTATATAGCGGCAACAATGTTAGAACACTCAATTCCTTGAATTCGAGAATTTTAGAATTAGCGGTTTAAGATGGCAGAAGATATACCTAAATGAGACTGTCGTCGATGGAAAGGTTCCTCATACGCATAGACTATTTGGAGAAAAGCTGAGTCTTAATTCAAATTTTTAAACGAACTTCACTCGGATCGGAAGTGTGATTTTAATTACACTATTTGATGGAAATCAATTTGTTATTATTTGCAATATTTACCCTGGATATCAGATTTTCTAATTCTGAATCCATTCCACAGCTCAAAACTGATATTAAAATGTATATTAAAATGTATGTTAGAGCCAATTTGCGAACTTTCCAGATTTTAGCAGATTAACCGATTTAAGCAACATGCTCATGTGCTGAAGAGTTTGCTAAAAGTCTAGCTTCGATAGCTAGTTCATAAGTTTGCAAATAAACTGCGACTGTTTTTCGTTCGCAAAAATACTTGAGTTACTAGCCAGTTTGTAAAACGACTAGAGATGGTAGCCAGTTTGCATAGATGCTAGATTTGCGGGCTAGTTGGCAAACTGACAAGATGTTAGACAGTCCAAACTGGCTAGCATCTCTAGTCGTCCATCGCACTACAAACTGGCTAATTTCCCATATTTAGCTCTAACATATATTTGTCAACCAAACCATAGCAGGTCCAAGATAGGAATATTTTTCCAAAAAGATTTAAATTATGTTTTGCTAAAAAAGTATATCGAAATAGGAATAATTAAAGCAATCCATACTCACCAAGCCTCGTGTTCTTCTAAAATGCACAAAATACAACCAAAATATTTCGGACAAACGTGCGATTATCGATATTCGTCAACTACAGAAATAGAATCCATTCCGTGCATTTGATTCTTAAATAGAAGGAAAGAAAGCTATTGCGTAGGCATTCAACATTTATGTGAGTACTATAAATTATTTCAACATTATCGCATTGCTCAGACCTGGGGCCCCAACACATTTTATAACCAGGGGGACGAAAATTTATTGCATTAAGTGCAAAAGTTGAAGCTACGACACGATTTGTCAGACAGATATGCTTTGATACGGCTTTCAACTTAGAAATTGATTAATACTTATTAAGGTTCATTTTAGATTTTTTGAATTTTAAGGTTTTAAACAACTTTTACATTTTTTATCAATTTTAAACTGAAGGCCCCTTGGGGCAGGAAACTCCTTACGCAGGTGAGCTGCGATTATGTCACTGCGATAAACTGCGATAAACTGCGATTATCGCAGCAGAATTTTTTTACTTTTTACTGCGAAGTGAGATAAAGTGCGATAAACTGCGAAGAACTAAAATACGGCAAGTTGTGTCACATGATTGGCCGAAGGGCGGTAGTGGCAAGCGTTTCAATTTAAAA
>JAQFYU010001891.1:0-13366 GCA_034694905.1 Ceratophysella granulata
AATGAATTCGGCATTTGCCTTCCAATTGATTTATAGCTATGATGTGCTTTCAAGATCAATGGTCTCCATCGATCGATCTTAGAACAATGTAAAATGTACATGTATTCAGTTGTTTGCTGATTTTGACTTCATCTTTTGGGTCAGATGTATTAAAATAATGAATCTGTGTAGGCTACGACATGGAATTTCGCAATTTTAGTATTGACATTGATTAATTGTTCCTATGGCACCGAGCAAACTGTCACTTCAAATTGAAACATTTACAAATTGAATCAACATCAGCAACAAAGTGAAAATCGCTTCATTCGACCTGCTGCTTGCGCAGAGTATGTACACGTACCAAACGGTTTTGATCCTCCAATTTAAATGTTTGCCTTGAATTCAATTTTCATTCTTCTGCTTCTTCTACTATTGAGTATCTTCGACTTGTCTGGCATCTGATGTAAAGTAAGCCGTGTTTCATCATTTAAATCGTACCATCTTATATGTGATTTATTTAATTCCAACAGGGGGGATCCTTGCAACTTCACTAGATTGTCGCGGCTGGTCATTGATGTGGTGTCCTATCTCAAATCTCAAATCACATTACACGCGGTCCATGTCTTTCTCCGTGTTCATTTCCGTATCAATTTTGCGCTTCATTGTCTAGTATTCGGCTTCCTTCAGTGAGTCTGAGCCGAAGCCTGCTTTATTAAAATTTGTTATACATATATGTTATATACTATTACTATACATATGTATATGTTATGTATATGCTTAGTTCACTTCAATTTTGTTACCGAACACCATCTTCCAATAAACTCTATGACCTAATCCTAGTTATCTTTTATTTTTTATTGTACAGAACAGCAGCCGCAACCCATAGCCGATTTCGTGCATTTATCGTCGTCATCCGTCACTCGGTCGAATCAAGCTACTTTTACGACGAATTTGTGTATCATCGTCGAGCATCATTCCTATAAACTCAAGCGGTGCGGTGAGTGCATTTTGTTCTACATTAAAAATAAATAAATATAGTTCAATAAATTAATGTATGTATCATCACAAATCACAACTCTCGCTGATTTCCTGAATGTTGGCCTGGCCTAATCCAAATATATTTATCTCGTATATTCCAGTGGCATTCAACAAAATTCTGTTGGTGTCCTGCACGTGAAAGCACCCTGTCATGTCATTGCGGCATAAGTTCATTTTCAGCCCGCCATTGAAAAAGACCGGAATATCGTCGTTCCCGTGGAGTTACCAGTTGCCATTGCCATCCCTGCCTTAAGTTAATTCTTTACTTTCGAATTATTTTCTGCAATGTAAGGTAAGAATATCTGACCTGCTCTTTTGCTTTCACTATTGATAAGCTTTTGTCGATTCTGGATTTTTTGTAAGGTTATGAACCTGAAAGTAATGCGAGAATACTGGTCATGCTAAACATTTCAACAAATTATTGCTTTAAAATTCGACTATAAATACCTTCACGAGCAGGGTGAATGCGAAAGTGTATAATCCCTCCCAATCCCTATGTACCTTTATCCTTCCTGGGTTTAGTTTTTCGAAATCGAAATCGGCTAACCCCTGCATCAAGCGAATTTTCTGGATTTTGTTCAGATTTCATAATGCGGTACGTTTATGTATTTTGGTACATTGAATACGTGCTGGGCTAGGTAGCTCGTACGCTTTCTTGTGCTTTGTGAAGTGTAAGTTCACGAAATATTGCTACTTCTAATTTTTAAATGGAACTATATTGGGTTTCGGAGGATTGGAATGGAGTAATGAATAGAATTGGTTGATCAGTGTTGCCTCACTTTATTTTTTAAAATATAAAACCCCCCGGCAAAGCATAAATCAAGATTTACCTATTTCCTTAGAGTGCAATTTATACAAACAATATACATACATATTTCAAATTCAATCACTTGAAAAGTATTAACATTCTGCGATCTTATATCGTAAAGGCCGCAGCACGCACCTTCCTGCAACGTCTGAGTGACTTATTGATTTTGATTGTAAAATGACTGCAATATTGCGATACCAATCCATCCATTCGAGATGAAGCATTCACATCACATGGAGGATATGTGTTGGTAGTCTTTGAGAATTAGGTTTGGTGTATTTTACATCATCCCGACTTATTAGACTTCTTATATGGTGTCGTATGGTGGGTTCAGGTTAAACGCACATAGTCGAGGATTGGGAAAAGTTACTCGAACGTCGCGCTAAGGTGCAACCTGCTCTTGAATTAAACAGGCAGCTATCAAAACAGACCGCGTTTTTTGTAAAATCATTGTTTCTTTGCTCTTTGATTGACTGTGCGGTATCCAGTTCATGGTTCGTTGTTCCCGTTTGTCTTGTCCTAGTTCGCGATGTTGGGTTGGAATACATTGGCCCACAATTCTCGTAGTTAATGCAACAACGCATCTCATGATTTTAAGGTTTTGGATAATGCGTGCGCTTATCACGATTATTTTGTTTGATTGGGATTGGGAGGTTCCAGTTTAAGCTTTGGAAAGTCTTGGATCGGAATATTTTGAATATAGTTTAACTTGGAACGGGTGGGGTGTGTGGGAACACACACCACAGGAATGTGTTTTGCCTCCTCTTCTATTCTGTGAGTATTCTTCTCCTAGTCTTCCTTAATTTCAGCACTCAGAATACTCCAATTGATGAGCGGATTTAGCCAGTTTATATGTTCCGTCAAGATTGGATCTTCGCGTTCTCGATACACAACCTGGAGAACACTTCCTTTGTATTGAACACCATTCAGTATGAATGAAAGCAAGAGGGGCAGAGTGAACACATTTTGAGGGCAGTCCACTTTTTTTTTGTCCTATCATGTATTGACTGTTAGGACAATACACATAATACATGTTGTTGAAGATATTTATTTGAATGAACGCTTTCTCGTCTCCAACTCGTCAGGGCTTGCACTGATCCTTCCTATAGTAATTTTCTTCACACTTAAAGATGACGTATTTGTACATCGTTAAGACGTAGCAAGTTTCAACTTTCCCTTAGGAAAATCTGGTAAACGCAATCCTATTTTACAGAGAGCGTAGCCAGGGTCGGTCCTGTGCATTTGAGAATGCGTGTCATGTTCCGTTCCTGGACCATAACTTCGAAGGGGTCGGTCTTGACTTTGATGAGATGTTTGTTCACAGTTGGCACAGAAATATCCAAAATTATCTGGCCCCGGTCCTCCTTCATACGGCAGCTGTGGACTATGGAATATTACAGGACACTCGTCGCCACAAGGTAGAGTAAAGTTGAGAAACTCAAACAGATCTGTGATGATTTCTCCCTTGCTCTATGCTTTACTCGCCTCATGCAGTGCTCGCTTCCCTATCATCAACCTACTCGTATGGTGAGAGATCAGATAATGAATCTCTACCACCCCTTCCTTGAATAGGTGAAAGTCCGTTATGAGCTGGTCCAACACTGAAGAAACTTTCCTTACTTCTGCTTCCATCACTTCTATCTTCTTGTCGTAGATGAATACTTGCCTCTCCAGTTCATCCAGTGCAAATTAAATTTATCCTGTCTGGTTTCCACTTCATATGTCTTCGATACTGCGAATCCTCCGAGTTCAATGCCCGCACTGGCAAGAATGGCAATAACAACATAGCCCACCGCGATGATTGCATTGTTAAGTTTTTGTA
Organism: Ceratophysella granulata; assembly: GCA_034694905.1. NCBI lineage: Eukaryota > Metazoa > Arthropoda > Collembola > Poduromorpha > Hypogastruridae > Ceratophysella > Ceratophysella granulata. The sequence goes on from JAQFYU010001891.1 coordinate 3,648, forward strand.
CACAAAAACTGTTGTGCTGCTGAGGACAAGCCTTTTCCAGTTTGTCCAACAATGGATTCTCATAGGTCCTAGCACAATTCTGATCCATGATCCATGACTCATGCTTGTCTGTGATCCAGAGAGTTACTGTACAGTGGCACGAGGCTGCAAGAGGACATAAGCTTGATGGATATTTTGAAAGCTTGAAATCTATCAACTACATGATCAACATTCTTCCATCTTAGCACGGGACTTCCCGACCTATGGATGTCATGCCCTGTAATTAATGCTATGCACATTAATAGGATACCCAAGTTCGAAAAGAGGTTAGCTCTCATGGGATTAGTGATGACACTGATTCATGGCTTTTCTCTTCAAAGGTGCTGATGGTGAATCATTAATTCCCAGAATATAACGTTTCTTGAGAGAATTTTATTTAACTTTTGACTTCGTTAAGATGTCAGCTGGTTGGTCTTTTGTTCGGAATATGCTCAAGACTTAGCTGCTGGGTCTCCACCAATCTCCTTATATAGTGGTGCCTGATGTCTATGTGTTTTGTTTTATCGTGATATTCAGGGTGTCTGGCGAGTTTCAGCGCACTTTGAGTATCAGTCATGACGCACATTGGAACATCCTCTGACATTCGAATTCCTAGCTCAAAGTAAATTCTGCTGATCCATACAGCTTCTCTTAGTCCATGGGCAAAGGCAATATATTCGGATTCCGTGGATGAAAATGCGATGCATGTCTGAGGCTCGCTCAACCGAATATTTAGTGCGTCATTATTAAACATAAATCCTGTTGTTCATTTTCTTGATTGGCGATCGATCGGAGCCATAATCCGCATCAACATATCCAGAGTGAAGCTTCTCAATTTCTCACTCATGGATATTGAATTCCCAACTCATTAGTCCCTCATCTGTAGATACTGTAGAACTTTCTTAGCAGCATCCCAGCAATTTTCCATAATTTGAGAAAAATCTAGCAAGATATTGGACTGGGTAGGCAATATCTGGACGATTACATCGTACCAGAAACAAAAAAGAGCCTACGAGTTCTTGGAATTCAAACGATATGTCCGGTGGATTAATCCCATCTAGCTGCAATCCAGGCTGCATGTCTTGAGTTTTGCACTCAGGTATTTAACCCGTTTTGGCATATCTTCACTATATTTCCTCTGGAAGATAAAAATTACGTCTTTGTCTTGTTTGTTTTGACAGTTTGAATTATCTTTGTAGAATTTCAAGTTCCTCTTCCAAGTGCTTCATAATCGGACCCATAAAGAAACCGTCGTCCATATAAGTACACCGTAAACTCTATCCGTCCCAATTTTCTTCTTGTAGACACAAGAGTCACTTTTAAGTGGTCGAAACCGCATGTCCTTAAGCCTCACTAATTGTGTTGTGCCCCGCAGGGGGACTTGCTTCAGTCTGAACAAACCTTTTCAATTATACACACCAGACCGTTTTCGGCTTCATTACCCTGCGGCTGCTCCATATATGTTTCCTCCTCCAGTTTGCTATTGAGGAACGCGGTAGCTATGTCAAATTGGAGTACTTCCAGTCCATAGGCTGCCGCAATCGACAATACCATCCCAATTGCTTCCTATCAGCAAACAGGAGTTAAAGTTTCTTCCTAGTCGATCCCCTCAACCTGGTTGTAGTCTTTTACAACCAGACGAGCCTAGAATCGATCTCTCTCCGGTAGGATTTATTGAAAATCTGTACAACCATCTTTTCTTCAGAACTCTTGCTGACTCTCGCCGGTCTCTCGCTGACTCTCGCGGTCTTCTCACAAGATTCCACGTGGAATTTTATTCACTCCGTATTTCTTCATCCATCGCCTCTTTCCAGTCATCAGAGTAGCGAGATGAGATTGCTTGCCCTGCAACTACCAGGTTCTTGAACACGTACGGGGCTGGCCTCGTTGATTCTAGATTTTTCAAACTTACGGGTTAAAGCCTTTACGGCTTTGAAACTGGTTTGAAAAACCTCCCTTTGCTTCCTGTTTCTCTCAATGCGTTTGTTGATATTATGCACTGGAACTTCTTCCACGGTTCTTATTAGAGGTGTGGGTTCTTCCCTATCCTCCAGTTGTTGGGCCAAATCCTCATTAATTTCTTTAGGCGTGACGAGGAGGGTGATTTTTTCTCCAAAATCTCCCATGCTCACAAGCATTGCAGCAAGAGCACACTTGCGTTAACACTTCACACATGTTTTGACCTCTCAAATTAGAATATATAGTTGCTGGTCCTCGTTTCCGTAATCAAATCATTCAATGAGTACATCAATGCCCCATCGCATACGGTAATATCAATGTTTTCATGCCATTTATACGACCTGACCCGGTTCTATTCAAACGAGGATATACATTGGGAAAAGTTGAGAGAAATATTGTGTATCTCCATCCTGTTTATTAGCAGGAAGAAAGAAGAGATGTTGCTGGCAAGATCGGAGTTTACACCTGGTTTTGTATTTTAGAATAGCCTCATCGGCTTGTTTAAATTTGACGGTCTTTGCCTCAAGTGAATTGGCCATTTGAAAAGTTGGTGTTGCGTTCTGTCATGAAAGCATGTATGCTTTATATGCACATAAACTATCATTTGTTTTAAACTCAGAACTGAATAAATGAATTGGTTGGTAGATCCATTTATCCAACACCATAAAATGTGAAAGAGATCGACATGGGTAAATACTATGTAGTAGATACTTAGAGCATAGTAGATATGCGGTCTGCTATTTTGGCTGAAAGTTATTATACAAAATCGCAATGCACTCGTTAGCAGGATCCGCGTCACTACATAACATGATTGACCGACTGTCAGTGGCTCGGGAAAGAAATTTCAGCTCGCCACGACTCAAATTCAACGAAATTGATCAGGACACATCTTTCATGACAGGAAACCGAAACCTATAATGACTGGATACAATTTATTCAATTGAGAATGCACGATTTGTAATATTTCGTGTAGCACACGAGCGAACCCAATTTTGTTTATCCAAAATTCGTCGGGTGGAAAAGCCTTGTTCAGCCAAAGACGGTTGTCCAGATTGTCAAATTTCGCATGAAATCCCATTTCTTCTCTAGTATCAATATTAGAAATTAGAATGCGTAGTGTATTACATATTATTATTAGCAGTTTGAAATTTGAAATATAACCAATCCCTCTGATATAATGAAAAATTGATTAGTATAAAAAAACTAATTAGCCAATAAATACCGATAATTAGTCCGGTGGTTTTTGAAGGGGGTGAAATATCAGGCACCGTTCATATATGTATGCATAAATCGCTTTTTTAGAACTTGATAGATTATCCATTAAGGCATTCATCGAGTTTAGTTTGAGTTCACACAAGAAAGAACGAACAGGCAAGAAATACCTATGCTAATTAGTGTAATGACATTCACCACTCTAATCCCTATGTACTATGTAGACTAACTAAACGTAAGAAAAGAATGAATGTATGTTTTCTTCACAATTGCTCACTCCTCAAACCTGAACCCATTTAAGCAACGTAAAATAAATAATCCTGAGCATTCTGTCAAAGTCCGTCCTTACAGCTGGTTCTGTGTCTATTCATTCGCTTACTCAAGTTGCGTCATAGCTCAGGCCAGAGACAACTGTCAAGTCGGAGCAGTTTAGCTCAGGGTACGCTCAGGACTTAGCCCAAGCCAGGGAGTTAGTCAGCGTCAGACCCATATACAAACAATAGATTGGTCCTAAGTACAATAGGCCATCTATTCCATCCTCTGTCCAATACTGCATCTCTAGTACTACACCATTAGTCCAACCGCCTACTTCAGCCCGCTTCTAGCCAATTCACGGACGCGAGCCGCTTCAGAACTAATACATGTAAATCGTTAAAAATTGAATGGTATAGGTAAATATATGATCTTATAATGTGTAAAATAAAGGAAAATTAAACGAGTAGGAAATTTATGCGAAAACCGAGCAACAAATTTTGTTGATCGTTTTGTGAGAAGTTATTTTTATGGTGTTTTTAAACAAGAAATTGTAAACCCCTTTTAAGACAAGTTTCACAGCTATTGGCAAATTAAATGCTTCTAATTATTTTTTTGAGTAATAATGATGAAAGTTATAGATTTCACTATGCTTTATTCATTAATTAACGTATAACCGAACGTCTCCGGAAACTCGTGGTGTGGTGTGAAGTTAGCTGTTTTGGAAATTTGAACTCTGAACTCTCTATCCTTCCCAATCCCAAATCCCAAATCCCAATACTCACTCGTGAGATATTTATATCAAATCTTGTTTTACATCAGTTTGATTTAGTGTATGATGCATAAATGCAAACAAAGCAACGATTTCTCGCATAATTACTTTAACATCAATATTTTAATTCTTTATTCTCAATCCAGAATCGATCATAACGTAAATACAGTCATAACAGTTCAAAAGAGTTCAGATCTTCTTATTTAAACGTAGTGTGAGTTTGCTCATGCTGCATTAGGTATATGTAGAGTATAGTTTTTGTATTGTCTAATAAAGTTGCGACCCCCCAATTCTGTAATTCGTACCCTCAGTGAATTCATTCTCTTCACTGATTCCATCTTTCATTTCAACGGTAGTCTCGCAATCACGTACCACTTATTACGTCGTCGAAAATGGAAACCATCATTAGAATAAATTATCCTCCATTCTATCTTAACTTAACTTAAATCCATTGGTATTTATAACTATTAATGATATCCTTTGAATTGCAGCATCCACATCCACACTGCAATCCTTTGCATTTTACCATACATATAAAATAGACGTGAAGCATCCGTGATATGGTAGTTTCATAAAGAACAAACTGATATGTTTGTTTCAGTCCTTCGAGTCCTAATTTGTCAATCTCACTGAACAATCAAGGAAATTTTATTGCCTCCTTGTAATTACCTATTCTATTGACACAATGGGACAAACTCCAAGTCCATTAACAAGCACAATAGTAGTTTCTCTTCCATATTTAAGCCAGATCAGAGTCAAATATCTGTAATTTGCATATCATAAATCTCTACTTATATTTTAACAGCCGGTTCGAAGTTTACTATCCCGAATTCGGAAATAAACAATGATAATACTTTTTAATTTAGTTTTACCACTGCTTGTTATATTGGTAAGCGTGTTCACAAATGCCAATGGAGAACTAACCGTGCAAAGTTGGCAGCCGAAGCTATTAATCTTAGACAAACCAGACGCCATATTAGCCTTACAGGAAATTACCATTGTCCAAATGAAGTTGGCGTGGAACTATACACACGTACGTACATAATTTCATATCTCGAACTATATTTCCGAAAATCCTTCCATAATTGGAACAACTTTCACAAACCAACCTTATAGACAACCCATGCTTTGAAAGCCACGAATGGCACCGGATCGGGACTGATGAGAACATTTTGGCTTAACATGAAATTAGCTCTCGGAGTAATTTATGATCAGCTGCTAAACATGGACAAGAAAATTATTGAAGCTCAGCCCAGTATTCTGCTGAATCAACTTTTCGGATTACAAGATTTGTAATGTCCACGCATCCCTTGACTTGAACTATTATATTTGTACTAATGCTGAATATTATTTTAGAGATATTTTAATGGAGCTAGCGGATAGTCTCACCACGGATCCATTTGTGCTTTGGAAAGTTAAATGGATTGAAATTAGTTCACTGGCGACACACATACACTGGCTCTTTAACAAGAGGATTCGTGATATTATGGTACATATTTGAGTTCGTACCTCCATTTCTGTTATTTCTGGCTAACTGAAATCTTTTTACATTTGCACGATTGATTGCAGAATAATGTTCCGTACATAAAAACTATTGCAAATAGCATTGCCAAATACTATGGAAATCCCTACTACTCCAAGATGTCTGGAAGAGCAAGTAAGTAGGTAACATGTTTTTAAATGACGAATTTGTATAACTATTTCAGCAATGAATTGTTTTTTAAAAAAATATGTATGTATATATAATTAACGGATTGCAGACAGTACTCATCGCTATGCACAACGAAACTTTCCACGCTGGATAGACGACATTTTGTACTCCGTGCCTGAAGGTGACCTATTCTTTGGATTGCGGCAAATGTTGAATAACTGCGTAATACTAAAATCGTTTATATTAACTGAATATTAACAAATTAGCTCAAGTTTAAACATCATTTAATTGAATGTAGACCTCCTGCAGCATGGGATCGGCCACTCCTCGAGAAACTTGCATCAAGACAAGGAAAGTAGGAAAAGTGCTGGCAGTTCGATTAGACGCACCACTCTACATTTTCTTCTACACGTGCTTGGTCGACATCAAGTTTTACATTCTGAAGAGCTTCTTCCATATATATCGAGAACTTTACGGTAATCATTCCAACTATAAAATCCAGCCAATGATTTTCCTCGGTTCCTAGTACTTTGTGCATATGATATTTCTAGAAAACAGTCCATACGCGAATTATGCTATATTTGACGACCGACTACGTTCAAGGATGCAGAAGAAGTATGATTCTTTCATGGCATCGTTCAATGGCTATGACGCTCAGTCAAAGCTTGGAAAAAAGATTCTACCAGGATATTTCCGATGTGATCCACCTGCAATTAATACAACTTCTTCAATCCGGAATCATATTTTAAATCAAACATACATAACACTCACAAATATCGGATCGGTATGACAATTTATATTGAGAATATTGCAGTGTAAAATGCGTTATGTACAATCAGATAATGTGGGTTTTGCTTGTAGTATTTCATAACTTCTGAAAAAGACATGCTTCCTTCTGGAAACTGCAGTAGTTCATGTCAGCAACTTGCACCAATGGACCGAGTTCCTTGTGCTCTATCCGATCAAGAATGTCAAGCGCAAGCCTATTCAGAATGTGCCAGTAATCCCAAACTCTGTGAAACTTTCAAGCCGACATGTCCTCTCCAGGACACTTACTGCATATATTCTGGAATGACAGCCAAGATTTGCCCTTCCCAGACACCAGGTCAACTCTTTAATTGGATCAAATTGAACGGGAATGAGACCTACCCAGTTGGTATGAATTGTACTTCCGAGTTACATGTATTGCAATGGTCTAGAAAAGTAACAATTTAATGAATTCTTCAGATTCCAGCTCATGTTCCGAGACAGAAGTGGCTTATGAAGGCACTTTGCACCCGATAACACAGGAAAAGTGCGAAGTATGCCTTTGCTCTTGCATGGAACCTATCGCAATTGCCGGAAGCAGCGAAGAGGATAGTGTGCGATTCTTCAGTCAAAATGAAGCGATGTCGCTTCTCATTGAGAATCGGGTGATTGTTGGATTCAAATTCGAACAAATCGAAAATCAAATACATATAATGGTAACGTGTATATCGTTTTAAAATTCGTTTGTTGAATTTGACCTGAATCCCAATGCTGAAGACGGAATAATTGACTTATTTTTTAATTATAGATTGCCGACGCTGTTTCGATACCCAAGTACAAGGTTGACACATCCACGTTAAAATGGCGGCAACCCAACAAAGCCAAAAATCCTGAGGAAGTGATGAGGATAAGTAGAAGACTTCGTGCTTTTCATTTGGACTCCTGGAGAGCGCCTGAAGGATACGTTATAACTGGAATCAGTTTAGTATTGTCACAACAATTCAACGAGTCTATTATTAGCGATCTACAGCCCTATATCACTGTGAAATTGAAGGTAAGTAATACAATTATTCTAAAATGGATCAGTTAATTAATATTACTCGATTTAGGATATGTTACACGTGGATAACAAAATTGTGATACAATGCTAATGCTCTAATTACCAGGTGACCAAGGTTAATCCAGAGACGGGGAAATTAGAAGTTGAAGACAGCAAGGAAATTATGAATCCCATAAACGCAAATGGAATGAAAGCCGCTTACAAGTACACTGCTCCTGGCAATCCGTTGCTGGCAGATGGACCAGCACTGCCCGACAACGGAGCCAATCAACTTATTTCCTTCCGAACCACAAGCATATTAAAAACAGCTGAAAATCTTGTAATTCCGTTCCTGGATGCTCAAGAAGTGACTCTAGCGCCAAACACAGATAGCGCGCTTACTGCTGTCGGAATTTACCACAAACGTCGTGCTGGATCAGGGGGATTTCTTGGAATCAAAGTGTTGCCTTATAGCGAGAGAAAAACGGATAAATAAATAAACAAATCAATTTGGCAGCTAAGCTTGTTGATTGTTTTCGTCAATTTCAATTCTTTCTTTTTGACTTCGCAAGATTTCCATAATTAAATTGAACGCTATGCGCATGTAATTTGTTGCCAATGCTTGTTGAGTTAACGTTCATCTACAACTTCTAATCCGGAATGAGAGTATGATACATACAGAGTTTAAAACCCGTGAATCCGAATACTGCAGTTTTTCTTTACGTAATTTCAATTATTGTACACGTTTCTAAATTAAAATCTCATGAAAGACTGATTGACATCATTCCAAGCAAATAAGAAAGCTTGTTATTCCTTGTTCTCGGATTCAATCGCCAATTCAATTATGATTTTTAATTGTTCTATTGTGTATTGTTTCCATATTTTCCATATTGAATATTTTAAATGTGGATATTCGTCAGCTAAATATTTAAATACTATATAGTGCATATGAAGATAAATCTAAGCGCACTTTGAAATCATTAAAATAATTTCTATACTGACAAGCCACACGTGTGTTGCACTTTGTACTACTGGAAACTGGAAGGATGAACGACCTCAAATTGTGTTTTGTTGTTTTTGCACTTATTTCCGCTCAATGCAATGCTCAGAAAATGGTCGACACTGTAGATGACTTCCCAACATACGACTTGATCCTGAATATAGCGAAAACAGCAGAAGTCTCAACAAATTCCGGCTGGACGCTGTTGCGAAACGTAAGATCAGATTTGATCGAAACGAATATTCTCTTCTTCAGTAATAGTATTTGTTCAACCTATTAATATCGCTAAAATTACTTCTGCGCGAATGATTTCAGCTTACCAACGATGATCGTCAAGATATGAGTCTCATTCAAACCAAAATTTGGCCCAAATTGCTCCTTCTCATGCAAACTATGAATTCTCCCATTAAAGAAATGGATCTGGATATCCGCTTCCGAAGAAAGCCGGCTAATTTTTTGGATTCGCTCCTAAATTTATATTCGATGTAAGTCGCATGATCGGAACGGAACATTCTTCTGCAGATTTTTGAAGAAATCATTTTTCAATTGTTAGAGAACAAATTGAAGCTTTGACCCGAAATCCAACATCGGAACCATTCGGGAACATCAAATTACGGTGGCTTGAACTAAGTTCTTCGTCGACGCAAATGATGAGATTTTATAATAAGCGGATTAAGGACATCTTAGTAAGTATTCAATCAATGAAAGCATTTATGGGGATTCGGGATTCGGGAAATGGCTAATTTTTTACTTAGTTTTTGTTTTGATTTACAGAATGGAGGCAGGAATATGAGGGAAGTAGCCAACTCCGTGATCAGCTACAAAGCCTTCACTTGGAATCTAAGGGATGATAACGGGAACAATGAACCTAGTAGGCTGGTTGATTATTCAGAAATTGGATTAACAGTTTCTATATTATGTATATGCTACAATTTTTATGAACCAATTTCGTAGATTTCCAGAAAGTTCAATATGCCGCAACTTCTTCCATCACTTTTGATCGAATGTTCTTCGAAAACGGAACTGATGGCGGAGATGTGTTTGCAGGATTGAAGAAAATCATGGATAC
>JAQFYU010001892.1:0-13365 GCA_034694905.1 Ceratophysella granulata
TTTTTGCACGGATCTTCTCGTTTTGCAGCTAAAATCAGGAACCTGAGCTTCTACAACTTAGGTTTTGTAGACAAGAAACTGCTTCCGAATGTCTCTCTCTTTTTTGCATTTTTGCAAACTAATTGCAAAAGCTAATGTTACGTTGACATGGACGAATGGCCCTAGCAACACTGATTTTGTTTTCAAAAGCGTGAAAGCTTTAATACTTCTATCATATCCTTATTGAATATTAAATTTCAATAGGAAGATTCTGTAATGAAGTAGCTAATTTTATTTAAAAATCAAAGTTATATCAAACCTTGTAACCAAACTGCCAGGAAATATCTGTTTCCCTGCCATGTAAATGCATAATTTTAAAATATTCATTTGGCGTACAACATAAAGTTAAAATACGATGTGCAGCATCCTAGATAATGACGAGTTGCTGTGTACCTGTACACGTACATCTGCCATAAAACAACTTTGTCACATGTCTCGCGGTTGCCATGGACGGCAACTAATGCCTGGCAACAGAACAAAAACAATTTTATATAATTACTTGAATGCAAATTTGGCAAATTCAATTCAATACACAGGTTAGTGCCTAGCATTAATTTAGGGGTCAGCTAGTTGCTAGTTTCATATATTCAGCAACTCTGCGGGCGGTCTACATCAGGAAACACAATGAATGCTGCACGACTTGGTAAAAAAGTGACATTGTTCACAGTATCTAATTCGCAGCTTGTTAGATTTGAAAATGTCACTCAAACAATTCCATATGGAACACACCAGGTAGACCTTTTCATATGTTAAATCGTATAAAGACGACACAGGTTGGTCCATGTTCAAGAATGCTCGCATCAAAGTTGCAAGTAAAGAATAGAATGTCCAGACTGCTCAAGATCAATGCGATAGGAGGTAATTGTGTAGCTGGACTGGACAGAAGAGAAGCCTGGAGTCGCTAAAAATGAAATGATCAAGTATTTGGACACTTGAGGCCTCAAGGGCCCTTCCACATAAATACTACAAGCTAATAGAAGAAGGAAGGCGAGAGAAGATGCATTGCTTCCAAGAAGATATTATTATTTCTCTGTGTCTTATTGCATCTTCGTGCATCTTCATTTTTTTCTCCATGTTCATCTGCATCTTCCGACTCCTCCGCAGTCTGAATCTGAAGCCGGTAAAAAAGAGGAGAAGTGAATACAGCTGTCAAACTCTAAATTATGTAGGAAAAGGGTTCCTTGAGGGATCGGTTTCTCCATGCCTTTCTTCTTGGTCTTCCTTCTTCCAGATGAGTGTAATAAATAGCTATTTTCTCCAGTAAAGTACCTTCCTTCATCATTTTTACATAACTGAGCTACGGCTATATGGAGTCAGGGAACGGCGATATTTCTTTTGTCTACTTCTGCCTCCAACCATCTGATTACCAGGGTTTGGGTCTAGGATCCATTGTAAATTATAATGTTTGCTGGTTAAGACGTCGTAAAGTGACCGTAAAATGGTTTATTGACTACTGGAACCAGTTCAACCGAAATTCACCGCAACATTTTCTTGTTGTTGTTCATGGAATGCTCAATTGTACTTATTTTAACGTCAAATGTAAGACATTTATTTTAATTATTTGAGTACTATTCTAATTAATAGTTTTCTGTTGGTTATTGCTGGTCTTCCTGTGGACCCTATAACTCAGAGCAGATTCTGTAAAATCTTCTTTTATTAAAAAATCTAATGACCCAAGGTGTCTTGACAACGACAGTCTCGTGCCATAAGGTGTCAACGAACCTTGGAATGACTGTTTCGTTCTAAACTCATAGTGCTGAATTTATATTTGTATATGAGGTTGTAAATAGGTCACTGTCTCACTGTAATTACAAATACATGCACTGTTTGATAAATAAGAAAATTGGGGAAAAAATGCGTTTATTTTTTTTACTACTAATTATCTTTTTACTTGTAATAGTAGCACCTCAGTATTTTTATGTTTTGAACATTTATTTTGTTGAAATATTACGTTCGAATCTTGTGAAACCTGTTAGAACCATAAAACCCATTGAATTAAAAGAAAACCGGATACAAAAAATTGAAAATATGAAATTGAAACAGGTAAATCAAAAGGCAAATGAAAACATTCTGAAAACAAACGGACAACAAAATTGACTAAAAAGGCACGTAATTTTAACATCGTGAAAGAATCGGAGATAAATCAGAAAATTCATGGAAAAATATTCGAATGCTGCAAAGAAGAAGAATATCTGACTTTAATCGCATTTCAATTTATTTACATTTAAAATAAAACTTCACGACGCCCAACCCGATTTCGAAAAATTCGATGGTAAATATGGTAAGTAATTCGAAAAATTTCTGAAAACACAAAGCAAATTTCACAAATCTGTAACCCGAAATAGGCAAAAGCAAGCATCGATAATGTTTAATTACTAAGAGCCTAACCCTGAATATTACACAATAGTACGAAGTCCAAGTGCAGCAGTATGGATCCAAATGCCAGTGCCACTTTTTTTTTCGGGAATTTTTTGAATAAGAGACAATTAAATTCGACTTCAGGTTTTATGAGCACTCTCTGCGTCTCGCTTCGTTTCCAGGTTGGGAAGAACGTAAATAATGATTAGGCTGTCAAGTTCTCAGGTTCTGCACGTGGGGAGTTCCCTAACTCCACACACCAAGCCTCACATCCTTCGTAAAATGTGATCTTCTCCACAATTGATTACCAGCAGATTCCTATGAAAATTTCAGACTGAGGCTAACAAGGCTGAAATCAGTGCTAATTTGAATATTGCAAGTTCAAGCGTCTCGATTATACGGGCCGAGCTGTACGCAGGGATGGGCAAAATCCGAAAACCAGGGATTTTAATATCATCCTTTTACCGCTGAAATGATTTTGATTTTGCAATTTCGATTTTGGTAATAATTTCGATAAAGTTGTTTGATTTTTGAATTTGATTTTGACGGATTTAGTAAACATGTTTTGGATTTCCAAATCGTAATTGTCAGATCTTAACTGTAAGTATATGAAAGTTTCCATTATAAATCAAATATTTTGATTGAGATATTTTCTGATTTTTATCATGTAAAAAATTGATATTGTATCGATACAGTATTGCGATTTATATCTCGTAAAAAATTGATTTTGATCTTGCTTAAAAACTTCATTCTGATTTTATGTTTTTGGTTGTCAAAAAAAATATTTCTTTAAATTTTGTGATTTGTTGTCAAAAATGTTGATTCTGATTTTATACTTTTTATATAATTTTAAAAATTTGATTCTGATTTCAGGATTTTGATCTTGCCAAAAATTTTGATAAAAATTTTGTGATTTTTATCTTGTCAGATTTTGATTTTGTGATTTTGTAATTTTTATCGTATTAAAAAATTGGAATTTGATTTTGTGATTTTGTAATTTTTATCTTGTTTAAAAATTTGCTTTTGATTTTATGATTTTGCAATTTCTATTTTATTTAAAAAAATTATTTTAATTTTGTGATTTTGTAATTTTTATTATATTTTAAAAAAAAATTTGATTTTGTGATTTTGTAACTTCTATCTTATTAAAAAAACGATGTTCTGATTTTTACTGTCAAAAAACTTTCCATTTTGTGATTTTGATTATGTCAAGGAAGTTGATATTTATATTTTGAATGATTTGTGTTTTAACTTCAATTTTATTTTTAATATCAACATCTTGCGCTTTTCCATCCCTGGCTCCACGTGGTCAGTTACCGAACAAGAAATCTGATATATATGGGTTGATTCTATTAAAACAGAATAATGATTTTTGAATTGGTGAATAACTTATTCAAGTCAGTTGCATAATGAAAGGTGTTCGTTCAGTTGAGGTAAGAATTCAATTAGCATACCAAATTCGAGTTCACGCCTTAAGGGCACCGGCCCTTCAACTGGAAACGCTGTTCGCGTTAGTTATCAAATCAACAGAGTCCCTTGCATTCCGCATCTCCACGCCAGCCCGTCATTGTAACTCGACCCTTCATCTTTCAGATTCTGAGATGACAAAAGAACCAGACAGCCCATAGCTCATCCCTCACCTCCCTGCATATCTAATCGAGCACGAGAAGCGCTGTTCCAGGCTCTGTTGCTCTCATAGATCTCCCTATTAGCTCCAGAGCTTAGGCTCGTGACGCGTAGATAATTTTATATATTTAAGGAGCTGAAATTCTGTACTGGAAGATGGATCAGATGAGAGATGCGCATTTATAATAAATTCATGATTCAGGTCACGACTTCCAAGGGCCACTCGGTGGCGGTTTAGAAGACATGTATTCTGAATTCCTATTTTCAAATGCCGAGATTTTCGAAGTTTTCAACGGCAATGGCAACGGCAACTGTAGGCTGGAATAGGAAATTATAAACTATAATTTTAAATTGAAATTTTAATTAATTTTGAAACGTGGCGGCATAAGGCCAAAAATAATTAGTTATTGTGGGATTTAATCCCTTAATAACTCGCATCTGAAAAGTCATTTGTATTGACCTTGTTTTTGGCTAAAAGCATCATAAATCATAACCAACAATTGGCATTTTTTTACTTTCACAAGTTCTGTTGACCAACGGTCTAACGTTAAAAATATAAATTCCTGTGGAAATTTTTAATGATGACCTAATATTCTTGACTCGCATATCAATGTAACTACTTTTGACCAAAATTGTGACTAAAAGTATTCTAATCGCATTTGGCATTTGATTGAACGATTTCTTGTGACAGGTAGAACGAGCGTAATGCACCATTTAATAATAAGTTAGCATTAGTGTGGAACTACAAGCTAATTATATGATTTATTCTGTTCAGTTATTCCAAGATCAAGATTCGCCAGACGTTTCCATTCTACTGACGTTTATTTTCAATATACACAGTAGAGTAGTAAGGGCATTACTAGTAAGTACATTACTTGGACAAATTCTTAGCTCAACGTGATTATTTAGCGGGATTTAAAATAAACATTGACCAAATGTAAGTATGACACCTTTTGATCAGAAGTAGTCGACTTTACGGTGCGTTTAAATCCAAACTTAACTTATCCTCTTGTGGCCAGTCAATTCAAGTATGAACTTCTATTCCAATTTTAGATTTACAGCTTTAATGCTTAGAAAGTTCAATGTCAAAGTTTCTGGAAATTTAGAGGGTTGGGTTTCAGCCAAAAAGCGTGAAACCAAGAAGCGCCACACCAAAAAGCGCCACAGAAAACATTGTTTTCCAGCGTCTCGACAAACCATACCTAACCTAATCTACTCTAATCTAACCTAACATGTATGGTGGCTCACAATAACTAATATTATAATTAAAATAATAATAAAAATATTTAGCGTGAGAATTATCCAACTTCCGCTTTTAGGTCTCTAGCATTTTGACTGAAACGGTAATTTTGAATACACAGAAGTAGTTTAGACCCAATATTGTACAATTGGACTAGGTAAAATGGTTGGCCGTCACAAGCCGTTTGCCGTTTTAAGAACGGTGCCAAAAGACGCATGGGTGGCCCAGTAGATCTGTAGGTTTAAATTATATAATTGAATTACGATAGACGCTTCAAAAACGTTTACTCTGCTACTCTTTGGCAATTGAAGGAACAAGTCGGATCTGCGTGAAAAAAATATAAACTAAAACTTTATTCCAGGTTCCGAACGTCGCCAATAATATCCAATAACGACCTGTAGTGAAGGACTGCGCCTTATTCCATTTGAAAATATAAAAACTAAACGGCAAAGAGCTATTTAACAAATACATTGAAAACCAAATACATTTTATTCCAATTTTTGTACAGTTCTCCACAAAATTCCAACCAAGAAGCTGGAATTATCTAAAGTCTCATCAATATTTGGTCACATCATAAAGTGTAAACTAAGCCAGAGCGTAAATTGTAAGCTGCAAGATCCTTCCTCGTCTTCTATCAGATTCCCCATCCTTGATCGCAACTAAATTATTATGACTTGAAGACCCTAACTTACAAATACACTTGCTGGAACTTAAACTGAATCCAATGCTTCCATGTAAAGTTCACTCAAATCCTCTATGAGCTCATGCCACATACTAAATGTGAATGTAAATGTACCCATGAGAGGCTTGAGCCCTGTAATTGGAATCTCTCAGATGACTCCAGCATACAAAAGCTCGCAAGATGCATTTTGAGCTGGAGAGAAAAGCTTAGCTTGGTTTGACTAAGGAAAAAAGATGCATGACTTCATAAGGTAAAAGGATTTGTGTTCCTGAGTGACAGATTCAGTGGACTGGAAGTGTTGAAGAGAAAAGTATCTCCGCTTGTCTTTGAAAATAGTCTTCGGCTGAATCCATTCTTTCTACACAAACCTATTTTTATTCAACACGTCTTCCCACATTACCGTTTTCCATTATAAAGACTGACTGACGTTGATGTATTGGTTATCAGTTGGTGACACGCGAGGATTTCCTGCTTCAAGATCCCCTTGCGTAGTAAATGACTTCGTTCTGTCACTACTAGTCAGTTCTCCAGTTCTGCTGTACGGATATTTAGCTACCCTTTACACAGTGTGGTGACAAATCAGGCACGTTTGTTATTTTCGAAGCTTGCGTAATTCAAATTCTAGGGTTTTAATTTAACAATTTTAATTTGGCATTTTACATGGTTGTACTTGTACCTGAAATGAAGTAACTGATCCTGCCGAATCTAACTTTTTTTACTTAACTGCTTCAAATTCCTATATTTTTAGAAGATTTTCAGGTTGGCCGATTTGCTTTTTTAAATTATGCTAATTAAATTTTAAAATTTTTCATTAAAACGCTCATTGATAATTGGTAGCTTTTACAAGGTTTTACAGAGATTGTATGGAAATTGCTTGATTTTATTTTTTTTAACCTTTAGCTCACTTCTATTTCATGTTTTTTTTTTAGCATTTTCTGACCTATTGGTGTATTTTTTTTTAATTGTACGCAAAAGATTTTAAAATACAGCCTTCAGGACCACCAAGATGTGACAATTGTCAGATGTCACATTTTCCCAAAAATATTGACTCAAACTACCAAGATGTGACATTTGTCGCATGCTATGTTGCCAAATGAGTTCCTGTGCTACTGTGTCCAACCTATTTCATTGAATGTTTTCTGTATTTTCCATAATGCAAAAATTAAGCACAATGTAATTCATGAAGTATAGAACTCAAAATAAAATAGATCAAAATATAAATTATCATGCTCTAGTAATTAACGTAAAATCCTTTGGTCGAGGAATACAAAAAATTCCATAGATGTTCGTATCTTTAGTTGTTCCAATGCTACTGCGTTTCAAAGTCGAAATGTGACAAATGTCACATCTTGGTGCGAATTTGTAGGGTTGCGATTACATTTTTGGGTTTAAATAGGGAGAATTGTATGTCTTTGCTTGTATCGTATCTTCCACTTGCACAGGATACAGAAATCTGTGATAAATTAATTTAACTCTAGTGTATTTTTCTCAAAGAGTGGTCAAAGTATCTACGAAAAAATCGATGCAAGTCAAAATTACAAGAAGTTTGGTTCGGCAAAGGTATTTATAAATCCAGGTTAATTAAACGTAACAAAAAGCAACGCTTTATTGAACCGCATTTTCTGAGAATTGAATTAGTACTTGATTTACTATTATTTAGCCTGGAACATCCGAACATATCTCAAATATTTTTTATTGGTTGTTTTAGTTTTAAAGCGTTTTCTGCATATTTTCGGAGTGGTGAATTTTTTTGCAATCTAATTCTACTTGACTATTACTATTTTCTATAAATATCAATATCAGGTAATCAGGTTTCGAAATCTTAGGCAAAATATTAGTCACGGTAATCGTTTACAAAGTCGCGGCATTAATAAATATTCGATACTTTTGAGACAGCCCTCGTACTACAAAATACAGAGTGAGTGCGACAAATTAAATAATCTATATTTTTTAAAAATCGAAGAAAAGAGGCAATTGTTCTAGATTTTTTGTGTTAATCAATTCTTAAAAAATAAAAAATAGAAATTAACGTCATATGCCTAAACCGATTAATTCAAGTGTCATCTATCTAAATGTCAAAACGAGCCAAGAATTCGCAAGTGATACAAATGAGCAGAGTTTAGAGCTACATGACAGCTTGACTTTTGAGCATCTGTACCTCGGAATCTTACGGATTTGGAGAATCTGACACTTGAAACATGACTATTTATTTAAACAAATATTTATTTATCTTGTATAATCCGGAACCATGTATTAGGTCATGTTTGGATTACAATTTCCGCCAGAGATCTTGTCTTGAGCCAGTTTGCCTGACTCCGGCTTGTCTGCTCAGAAATTGGCAAAATTCCCTCCAGACAGACACAGCCTGCTTATAATACTCGGCTTTTTTGTATAGAAAGAAAGTGTGAAAGTAAATCTGTCGACAAATTGACAAGACATAGTAGGCGGAAGGAGACGCTTAACTTCAACAGGCAAGATTTTTGTTTTTTTGCGTCTGACTAAAATTAAGGAAAATAAAATCGGAAGATCCGTTCAGATGAGCTTGGCAGACGTAGTAGCTCAATTATCTCTCTGCACGCTTCCTCTCGTGCACGCATAATAATATTGATGGATTTATTGAAATTGATTCAATATTCAACCTACACGATTCCTTTGTTTTTCCACATTTCAGCTCGTGGTGTGAGTGAACTCTCGAGTTTATTGAATTAATTGACTACTCAAAAATGAGTTCTGTGTTCGGAATTCGAGTGACAGTGTTGGGATATTTATGCCTTCTGAGTGGACTCGTAAATTCACTCCTTCCGTCCAAAATCCGTGTGGGTAAGGAGACTTGGAATTTTAAAATCTTTTTTAAGAACTGAATAAATCTAGAAATAGAGAGATGTGTTCAGGAAGTCGGGTTTGGTACATAATAATGCAATTACTGAGATAGAAATATTTGCACAACTCGATCCATTAGGATGGGATACACGCACATATGCCTGTCGTGATGCTAAAATGGCAAGTTCACTAACGACTTGATTCGATGTTGTGAAATCAAGCATTTTGTTGTACAGAAGGAGCATTATAATTCAGGAAGAGTGTCTTAGCCAAGTTGTAAGGCTGTCAGTCCCACACACTTTGTGTGTGGGATTCGAGCTCGAGCTAATAATAAGGTACTACTACAGAATTTTGCGAATCGAGAGAGTTTGAACTTGCTGAAGCGATAAATAATTGGAATTATGTTTATGAACTCGTCCATAAAATAAACGATCACTCGGAATCGGAAGTGATTTTAATAAGGAGTGAGTTACAAGATCACGAGCTACTCAACTAAATATTTAATTCCATGAAGTTAGTTTCTACAATTTCAAATTTTCGAACAGGCATGCATGATTTACAATACAACTCAATAAAAAATGTAAAACTCTTATAAATCAACCGCAACATAATGTACCACAAAATAAAGACCGCAACATTAAATACCGTCGTGTCATAAAAATTGCAGCGCTGAACACGACAACGTTAGTCGAAAAAGCCAACCGCAAAATAAAACCCGAACCCCAAAAATGCTATTAAGTTAAATCTGTAGATTTTGTTATGAGATTTGTACAAGTAATGAAACGAGTAATAATTTTGAAAAGGTTAATCGCCATACAAAATCACATTTAATCACATCGGAATGTTAGTATTGACACTACGAAGTTAAGCAAGTGAATCTGTAGTTCCCTAAGTGAGATTCACAATTTACAAAAGAAAATGTAGTTGCTTTCCGTATATTAAATTCGCTTGTACTAAGCATTTAGTAGTACATAGAAAGCACCTTGACAGCGTCCAGTACCTTAAAAACCTTGCCTCGATGGAATTTTTTGAAAACTTAAATACAAATTATGTGATGATGAGCATAGCCGACTATTATGACGTACGTGATAATACCGTAGTTGGCTATGTGATGAGTTAGTTTAGTACATTCTTAAATACTAACCAGCATAATTTAATCACATATAGCACCCATGTACCATTACATATTACATTTAAACCTATTTAAAAGCATAAATCTATAAATCACTTAAATGCTGTAAAAAAACATGAAACATGAAATCACATTAAAAAACCGCGAAACCACATGAAAATCATAAAATCACATAAAAAACCAATGGAGTCGCATAAAACACCAATGAAATCACATAAAATCCATCAATGCACATAAAATACAAATGAAGTCGCATAAAAGTCCTAAAATCCCATCAAACGCCAATAAAGTTGCACGCAAACCACAAAATCACATACAAAACCAATGAAATCGCATAAAAACATAAAATCACATACAACATCAATAAGATCGCATAAAAGCCATAAAACCACAATGGCACCAATGAAATTGCATAAATCCATCAAACGTTACAAACACCAACGATATCACACAAAACCCACAAAATCACAAAAGCATCCACGAACGAAATCACGAAGACACAAAGACTTAAGGCTCTTGTATACAAATGGACAAATGTTAAACGTCCATAAGGAATTGGGTTGGGGAAATTGACTCTCCTCAGTCAATATTTATCGTAGAATCTTGTGGTTCTTTGCAATGGACTGAGAAAGAACCAATCTACAACTTTTATGAGCCATTTTTTGATTCATTGTCCCATGTATGCTTTAGCCGACTGGCTACGCCCAAAAGGTGGACAAGACCCTTAAACCGCTTCAAACCCAATAGAATCACAATAGTTACCCATGCCATCAAATCATAATGACACCAATGAAATCGCATAAAATCAATGTAATCATCACAAAAACACTCATAAATGAAATCACAGAAGCAATCATTAAATTGTTATAAAACTCTTAAAATCACATATACAACCATAAAATCATATAAGCAACCAGGAAATCACATAAAACCATACTAAAGCCATAATTTTTAAAACCCTTTCCTCTGACGTGAATAATATTTCATAAAAACTTCCAAAATTATATAAAGTAATAGTACCATTTATGTGAACCTTCTTTCTGAGCAACTCTGCATGAATTTCATAATTCATTTAATGTGCCAAGCCAATGCGCTGACCTAACATAACGAAGTTTAAAAGTAGCCCGAGTCTGTCGGTGGACTTATCCGCTCAAGGAGCTTATCATTCCACACGCTGAGCAGAAGTTGAGTCTCCGGTTAATGTTGAGGCAGGCTGAGGCTTAATAAGCCGTTTTGAATAAGGAAATAAATCCCCGACTCAGACCTCCAACTGTTTAAAATTCATTACAGTGTGTCAAGGTTTTTAAACAAAGAGAGACTTGATTGTAAGGGTTCGGATGGAGTGGGAACACAAAGCAGATTAGTTGGATTGAGGCTCTAACCACACGCAACGAAGGAGCATCTGGGAATTCTCACTTCAGACCAGCAGCTTCCCAAACTAAATGATCCGATCTGCTCAAATTCCGACGTCATTCCACCGTTTATGTTTGGGAGAATAATGAAGATTGAGTTCATTTTTGTAAAACGATTTGGTGCGACGTCCATGGCTCAGCATTTGAAGTCATAGATATACTAAGCTCTTACAAATATATCCCATCTAGTCTTAAATATATATACTTAGTATATCTATATTTGAAGTTGATCAGATGCAGATTAAGTGCCAATAATAAAGCTTAATTAAAATGGTTATACTCCAAAGCATTTAACGAAAAAAGATTGCCACATATTATAGCATTCGATATAAATTTTGAGGTTGCCGAAAATCGAGTAAGTTTGAATTTTGAATGGTGTTTGAATTTAGCTTTTCGCTCTTGCCAAGCGCAAGCAGCGTAGTAAAACAAGAGAATTGCTGGCGAAAAGTAGAAGGTTTTTATTCTAAATGAGGTTAAATTTTTTTTTAATGTTAAAAACTGGAAAAACTTATGTGTAATGTTAATGGTGTGTGGTGTGGACAATTCTATTCGAAATAAAGTCAAAAATCGGATTTTAAAAATGTATTTTGCAAATAGCGAGGTATGTTTTTGTGTAAAATACAAAGTTTGAAATTAGGTAAAGTGGTAAAAACAATTCTTGTCAACATAAAGTCAAAAAAATCATATTTTTTAAGGAGAATTAAAAAATTAACCAAAGTTGTAAAATTAAGGTATAAAAGGTGTAAATATTAGCGATAAATTAAATTTCACGATTAATGTCAAAATAAGGTCAGAAGTAATCATTGTAAAGGTGTGTTAAAAGTGTTAGCCATGCGTGCGTGCGTGGTTCAATTCAAATACAAATTTAAACACCTAAAATGCCACCGTAAATTAGAATAAACAATTTTTAGTCAAAATAAGGTTAAAATGCATTGATTTTTTGTGAGTCGAAGAATTAGCCATGCAAATTCTTCCCATACCTTAAATACACCTGGAGTATAAAGGTTGATGAACTTGACATTTGATCATTCTGCCTAATGCAAAAGTCTGGATTATTAAAGTATATTAAATTCGTTGCCACGTCCATTCATCCATCACACATTTGAGCTAACTTGAAGAGTGCAAAGTGGGATAGACGGGAACGGGAGATGTGATCGTGGAAGGAAGGTGTATTATGCACTTGCGTCTGTCATAAATCTTGGAACAGAGTGTATAATTTTAACCCAAAAGGAAATAATAGGAGGGAAACACGGAAATTAATTCCAGGAAATAATCCTTTGATTCCAATTTGCATATTACGCTTATCTCTAAGTATGTATAAGGATGCATAAGGTCTCAAAGCATACTTTCAATGCGGTCTTTGAGTTCAACATGATTCAGCTAAATTAGGCTTAGGGTCGAAAGGTGTTACTTGTAAACTGTAAAAGGAAGGGATTCGCATGAGGTGGGAATTTTTCAATCAAATTGGAATTCAGGTGTGTGGGAAACAAAAATGAAATAATAAAGGTTTTAAGGGTACAAAAAAACGAGTATTTTTTTATGTTCTGGATTCTTTGGGTGAAAAAGGGTCCATATGATAGTTAAAATCCAAGTGTACAAATTTAATTCATCATTAAAAGCAGATGTCATTTTTAGTCAGCATATGTGGAAAATAGAAATTTTTGTGATAAAGTTTTTCCTAGATTTTTATTTTATATTTTTGATTTTTGTTCCAGGATAGTTATATTTTATTACTTGAATATTTTTATGTTTTCATTTTTTTTTTAAATTTCGGGATATGTTCATGAGTTTTCCCTGAATTTCCGTAGGTTTTCCTGGATTTCTAAACCTGTTCGCATAATACTTCCATGGTTTTATGTACTTGACGCTGACTTGACTGATTTGCAGAAAATTCAATTGGAAAATTCAACTCAAAACTCAACTCAGCCCAACTCATTTTGGCACATTTTGAGTTGAATTATTTGACTACTTATTTTAGTTGAGTTGGGTTGAGTTGAATTGAGTTGGGATTTGAATTGAACAATTTGAATTGAGTTGAGTTAGAATTTGAGTTGAA
>JAQFYU010001893.1:0-13364 GCA_034694905.1 Ceratophysella granulata
TGTAATAATGTAATATAATATGTTTTGGAATTCTATTGCACAGTATTTTAGTATATATTTTGACAGTTTTTGCATATTTTCTTGCATCATTTGGCTTTAATATTGCATATTTAAGTGTACGAGTATATTTCGACGATTGCATGTATTGTTGGAACAGAAGGGTACCATGTACGATTGGAGGATACCAAGGGAGTGTACTGTGACCGTGGGAGAGTCCCGGGAGAATAATACCATGTCATTTCGTGCCGGGAAATGGCCGCGTGCTCTCATTTATTTTAAACGTTGATGACAATAAAGTTAAGAAGCAGCTGCATAATATTACTATTGGTTTTGTAAACATTGAAAGCGGAATGAAATAAGTAGCAGGAGCGTTCCAAATTATTCGGCAAATTCCAGCGTCCTTCCACTACTCAGCATCCCGAGAAAATTAAGCAACTCGATCAGCAAAAATGGATCCACAATTTCTGAATCAATGGTCGGTGAAAGGCGTGATTCGACTTATTGCTACTTCCCGATTCGATATCAAGAATATGCATTGTGCATTTAACAGAATTACTTACAAAATTTCTTGATGTTCACAAACAAAATGGCGAAGTAAAACTATGTTATTTCATACGTTTAAATAATTGTTCAGTCGTTAGTAGCGGAGGTAGCGAACACCGGTTTGTGACAACCAAGTAGAAACCGAACGAGCTCATATTGACGCATGTCTTTGTTGTTCTTCAGCCTCCAACCTTTTCGTCGTTTGAAACGGGTAAGTTAAGCTCGGTTCACACTCGATCTTTTTTATGCTTGTGTCATTCATATTGGGTGTGGTGGAAGAGTACCCTATCGTCTCTCGCTATCACTACACTACTGTATTGTATTTGTAACATCATACTACGTATACAAGGCGGTTCACGACATATTGCAGAATTTCATCCCAGCTTTGTGTTAATTTCTAAATACATTAGAATCACGAAGTGTCGGTAGTAATCCTTATAGTACTTCCAATCGAAGGCAACACTGGTCTAGCAGTGTTTGGCAATTCTATTGCAATACTTCCTTCGGAAACCTGAAACATTTGTCCTGTGACAGCATGCACATTGTTTGCGGAGGAAACAGTACTGTGAATAATGTGGACTTTTTTCATACAATGTACAAGAAGAGCGAAAGCAACTACTCATTCTCAAGTTGAGCAGAGAGTGAGTGAGTGGTATGGTGGGGTCTAAGCTGAGTTGTCTTGTATTTTGAATTTCAACCTGAATGTCAGATTTTTTTAAATTCAAAGCATAGTGTCATCTGTCACAAGTCAAGTCACAAGATCAGCATCCACATTTGACATTCAGTCTGTGTGCTGGAACAAGTGAGACAGGATCCTTCTCCGCTTCAACGCGATCCAGGTTTCCCCAGAAGACCTGCCTCTTCTTGACCCTTCAGTTTCAGTCAACTCCACCGGTAGCCGGCAACGGGTGACCGGAATCAAATAAGGGATTGGAGAGTGGACAAGGGATTCTGCTGATCCTCACTTCCCTCCAGCCCTGCGGAGCCTCAAAGTTCAGGCTCAGCCATGGTAAGTTATTCGTGACAGGTGACAAGACACCGAGCCGGCTGCCGGCTCACAACCAGCAACTCACAACCGCCACCAAAACGGAATAACCCGCGCCTGTTCTGACTCAACTATCTCATATTCCTTCGCAAAGTGCGATTATGGTCAAAAGTCGGTCCGATTTGGAAGGGTCATACTAAACTATGAGAGTTCACGTGTTTAAGTATTATGTTGACTACGGACTTGATTATATATTTACAGGCGGCCACCCTTCGTCCATATTTGACTGCCGTTCGACATACGCTCACGGCCGCTATGTGCTTAGAAGACTTCAACTCCCAAGTAGTGGAGCGGCATAATAAACCTGAGGTTGAAGTCAGGTGAGTTCTACTTTGTACATATTTCGTTTACGGGATGAAGAGCACAAATGTGAGTCATCCCTTCTGTGGGTGGGTCACGCCTACGAACGATTGAACGGGTATGCTATAAGACAGGATTCCACCGGAGTGATTGACTGATGACGCATTCATTTTCTCAGTGACGATTTTGTTATTGTTTAGAGGGACACATTTAGTATAGTACTTCACGACCACAACTAGAATTCTCCAATGCTCAGTAGTTGGATAATAAGCATTAATATTTAATGCCTCGTAACCAGAATTGTTCGACAGATCAGTGTAGCTGACCTAGTTCTATAGTTGAAGACGAAAAACGGACAGGGTACTTTTTGAACAGCAACCATTTATTGGTGAAAATCAAACTATCAAATATCGAATCATTTCAAATCCTTGAAGACCAAACGAAACATGGGAATATTATTAATGGTCTTGTATTGTGCATTTGTTGCTATGCACTATGTATTATTTATTGTATTGATGGAAAATGGGATTTTGAATGTGATAAAGCTAATTTATAGTTTGAA
The DNA here is from genome assembly GCA_034694905.1 of Ceratophysella granulata. Classification (NCBI taxonomy): domain Eukaryota; kingdom Metazoa; phylum Arthropoda; class Collembola; order Poduromorpha; family Hypogastruridae; genus Ceratophysella; species Ceratophysella granulata. The sequence continues at coordinate 2,451 of JAQFYU010001893.1, forward strand.
ATTACGACCTGTGATAACGCTTGTTAGTATCTTTTACACCTCCCAGACAGGACCGAGTCACAAAACGTGGATTTAATGGAATTTAGAAAGATAGAGAAACAAAATGTAGAAAATGGACTTCCTATTAAATAACATTTCATCCCAATAGATCCCACTGTGATCTGTTGTGATATGATGAGATTTCAGTGATAAAGTGAACTTTGTTTACTATTTAAAACCATGATTTACTTATAAAATCTCATTAAATTTCATTGTGGTGGGACCTAGCGACAAGTTGGAATTTTCAGAGATTCTCTGTAGTCCCATAACGCTATTTTGAATTGAACCTTAATAAAATATGAAATAAGTTGCGCATTTCAATTTTTCTTTAAAATTCTTATTGAATACAAACTAAATAGTACCGAGAGCAGTAGGATACATGCTACATGCAAATTCTAGCATTTTCAGCTTCATGTAATGTCAAGTACATGTACAAACACCGGATTTTGCGGGTGTGGTTATTTCCTATCTAAAATGGACTTACTAACATCCTGTCACAGCCAAATCTACAAAAAGTAGTAAAGTGTTATATGTAGTGGCTTTACAAATATGCTCTATTTCTCGTTTATGGAGATTGGGATTTATCTCGCAGAAAATATCATGATTCCCACACCAAAAACCTTATTAGCATATAACGAGTCTTATACTTTGTAATTTACAGATCCAGTCGTGAACTTCTACTAAATCCGGTGGTAATTAGCCGAAATGAGAAGGAAAAGGTTCTTATCGAAGGTTCCATCAACTCCGTGCGGATAAGCATATGCATCAAGCAAGCAGATGAAATAGAGAAGATTTTATGTCATAAATTCATGAGGTTTATGATGATGCGGGCAGAAAACTTTGTCGTGCTTAGACGGAAACCCGTTGAGGTAAGCATCATCGGTAACACAACTCTCATGCATGTGTATATTCGATTCAACTTTAGTGTACTTCAACGTCAGTATATTGGTATATCCATAACTATTATCCATTTATGGCACTCACTAGGTAAAAGCGATAAGTTATTGACAAAACTGCCCATTGTATTTGTGGTACGATATGATAGATATTTACTCATCTTTTCCGCTGTGTCTGTCTACTCTTCATTTCACTACCCAATACCCAATGTGAAAGGGAATGAGTCTGAAGTCTGAACTGAAACTGAAGTGTGAAGTTTCAGCGTTTGTAGGAAACTTGAGATAAAATGAAACTTGATGCGAACTGACATGTATGACGAAGGAGTGAGGAGACTAGTTAATGAATACGGATGCTATACTATTCAGTACGTACATTTTTTACTATTGTTCATGCTCTGTTTTTTTTTGTATTTCTCTACAGGGATATGATATCAGCTTCCTCATCACAAACTTTCATACGGAACAAATGTATAAACACAAGCTTGTTGATTTCGTGATTCAATTTATGGAGGAAATTGATAAGGAAATTAGTGAAATGAAATTGGCTGTCAATGCGAGGGCTCGAATTTGTGCTGAGGAATTCCTCAAACGAGTAAGTCAATTCAACACTACTGCTACTCAAGATTTGCTCCAAAGTGTAAATGAACCTAACCACCTCCTTTTGTTCTCCTTTCAGTTTTGATTTTGGTTAAGAACTGAACGGATTTGAATGCTGAAGATCACTGCGGCAAGCGATACTCTGTTAGCTGCGATTGTAATCAGTATAATAATATGAAATATTTTGTTGAAGATTTGAAGCAAATGGAGAGTTGAGTTGGAACTTGGCTCTAAGTATGAATACAAATACAAACTCCAATTATGTCTTGTGATGTCGGGATACCCGATTCAGGAACCCAAGATTATTAAAATACTAGGTTATAAGTACTAATGGCCAATAATTGTCTAATTTATTACCTTTCTGATAAATAAATCAAAGAATCACTATATTAAATTCGGTTTGTACAAATATCTGATTAGATTATGTAAGCCTTTCTGGTAGTCAGTCACTTGGGCAAAAGTTACTTGGGCAAAACCTAACTTTTAGGATAAACTGCACTCGTGGACACTTGGGCAAAACCGGTTTTTTCCAATTTCTTTTTTGCCCAACTGGTAAACTTAAGAATCGCCGAAAATCTAGCCAGCAAATAGCGCCTAAAATCGATTAAAATGATTTTTTTTTGCTATTCAGTAATGCTAAACATGGGTTAAATTTCAATGACTCTTAGCGACCTCTAACTGACTTAAAGTTTTAATTTTTTTGTGCGGCATTGATATAATTCCAAAGTGAAACAAATTAGCACTATAGGAGGTTGATTTTTGTACAGTCATGCTTTTTTGGACCACCTTAAATGTATATAATTTGTAATTTTACCTGCAAAAGTGTTCTTTTGGTTTATCAACTTAGTTTGTGTTACGTTACGACCATTCTCCGTCATTGGTTTATATCAAATCTGATATTAGAAAGATTTTGAGGCATTTTGCCCAACCGGCATGACCAAAAAGATAAGCAAAATATCCAATTTGCCCAAGTGTTCATTTTTCTCAGTTTTGGGTTTTGCCCTAGTAACTTTTGCCCAACTGACCTGTCGTACACTAGTAACAGGGTCATTCCAATAATTCATATAACCTTCCATTTTTTATATGTATAACTCGGATGGCTAATACATATAGTTTGATGCTGTTTGCGATGTAGAAAGACTTATTCAAGCTTATTTTTGCAAAAAAAAAGTTGGCATGTATAACTCATGAGCGAGACTTACACATTACAGTACTATTTTACCTCCAAGAAGTAATTTTTAATTACTATTATTAGCAAACTAAAGCTTATAACATGCTAGTGTGAATATTCTGAATACACTTACAAATACACTTCTAATGACATCATCACCCTTCTTGAAAATCGATGTGAGGCCCCTCCTGTATCGGTTTTTCAATTTCAGTCATAACGTCCCCAAAACCAATTACAAATTACTATTAATTTCTAAGTTGCGTTTGAAATATATTGCATAATTACAATTACATTTCCCCAAATTGCCTTACAGTTCCAGTACCTCAATTAAATTACACAAATTGTGATCACATTTCGCCCCAAATTGCCAACTTCAATTTCATTATACACTAGTACTAGTACAGTCAGTTTCAAGTCCAACTTCTTCCCCTTAACTTTTTCAATTCATTCATTTCAAAAGTCTCTGGATTTCTGAAATTCATTAACTCCCCACCCTGAAAGCTTGTACAAATCTTCAGGGGCTCAATTCATTCGTTTCAAAAGTCTCTGGATTTCTGAAATTCATTAACTCCTCACCCTGAAAGCTTGTACAAAGCTTCAGGGGCTACTTTATGTCCATTTCAATATCAATTTGCTCTGCTACACGAAAGCAAAAAGGAGGATGTAGTAAGCTGCATCGTAGTCAATAGCAAAAAAACACTATTTTTATATCAAATCTTCAGATTTGGTTTTCAATGTCACATTCGCTCTGCTACACGAGAAAGCAAAAAGGAAGATACAGTAAGCTACATCATGATCAATAGCAAAAAGCACAATTTCTATATCAAATCTTCAGATTTGATTTTCAATGTCACATTCGCTCGGCCGTTATCTGCTACACGAAAGCATTAAGAAAGCACTATTTCTATATCATATCTTCAGATTTGATTTTCAATGTCACATTCGCTCTGCTACACGAAAGCAAATAGGAAGGTCTAGTAAGCTACATCATAATCAATAGCAATAAGCACTATTTTTGTATCAAATCTTCAGTTCACTACATGGAATATTATCACTTCTATATAATTCAGTTCAGAAGTCCGGAGTTTTTATGGAGTTGAACTTGAATCCTTCGCGATTCGTATATTGTAGATCAGTACGGTGATTCAGGACGTACTTCAGGATTCTGTCAGTTTTATGATTCAGTAATAATTTTGCTCATCAGTAGTAGGCTTCATTTTCAACCATTTTACGAGTCCGTAGAAATGTGATGTTTGGTAGACTTTAGACTTCTTCGATTGTAATTTTCAGGTGAACAACAATCTTAGCGAGTTGACGAGTCCGTAAATTCCAGAGATGCTAATTTTCGTTTTAGTCTTCCCGGTATAATCGAATGCATTTTCAAATGATTCGCTTCAAATGTCTGGAGTTATGGAGTTGAACTTGAATCCATAGCCCGTCTTCTAACTCTTAAGCTCGGCGTACTACGCTTACTGCAGGTGTTGTTTCTCATAACATCACTTCTAACTTTTTCAATTCACTCACTTCAAAAGTCTGGAGTTCTGAAGTTGTCAAGCTTGAATCCTCAAAACTTCGAATATTGCCGTTAGGGGCTACATTAGGTGTTTGCTTTACATTGACTGTTACATCATCCTTCTACATACAGGAAATCAAAACGGAAGACAATATTTGTAGCTGCATACGAATTCAGAGTCAAAACCTACTTATTTTGATATCGAAATTCATTTCACCAAAATTCGACAACTTATTCAACAGAATAGTTGTGCATAATTCGAGAGAACACATAAGTTTGAATAATCCTTTATACGTGGTTTCGTAGCTTCTAGAATTGTAAACTATTTGAGATATACTAAGATGAAAAGTTCTTAAAATTAATAGAATGACCCTCATACACCGCACTATATAGGACATTATATAACGACTCTAGTGAAGTAAAGATTTTGTCTCTTTGTATATACCTAATTTTTCCTAGTATTGGTTGCCTAAGTTTTCACTGTTATTACAAGTTAGGCGCAGCCCAATTTAAAAATTTCAACCCAAGCTCATAACCCATAAAGCAGGCAGCATTGGCTGGAAAGGCTCGAATCATTACTGGCGCAAATCCTTTGTACAGGGCTCTTGGACCTTCTTCCTTGATCATGTGCTTGAACACGTCTCTCACTCCTCTTGGGAAGGCCCCTTCAGGTGCTGCAAAATAACAAATCATATAAATAGGAAATCAATCACAGATATTCCAACAGGAACTGAATTGCAGACGTATAAATATTTATAGTGGAATAGAATTCATACAAGTCTGTAGTCTGCTCTTCATGACATCCGCAGGAATAGCCACTGCCCAATTCAAGATCCCAGCAACGCCACCAGCAAACAACGTAGACAAAGGACTCAGGGAAGTACTGTTCGCAGGGGTTAAGGCCTTCTTTAGAGTTTCATAAGTCATAAAGTACATTGCACTAGCAGGTACATCTGCAATTAAAGAAAATTCAAGTATTAGATGATATTTTCAGACATTTCAATATTTACTCAAGATTTTTGCCACCAAAAATTAAAACCGATATTATACAAAAGCGCATTGTTCTAATTTAAATGCCGGTCTAAGTGTTTAATTATAAAAGAATTTAGTTAGTCATATACGTATTTTTCATTTTGAATGGCTACAGGCATGATCAGCAGCATTTTCGAATATCATCATTCATCATCTCTATTTTTGAAGACAGTGTACTAGTGTGGTCAAAGATGTCGATGAGTCTGGATTCAGGATTCTGAATCTACGCCCGGTCACCGGTATACTAGAGGGCGATGAATGAAGTCAAGACTTGTAAAAATAGCGTGGACAGAAATGACTGAAGATGAACTCCAGTTCCAGTCCTACTCTAGTATCTCCTTCGATTTTCATTCCTGCTCATTTCCCAATAGGAAATAGAAGTGTGGTTTAGTTTTGCTCCGAAGCAAGTTACATGTGTGTGAACTTCTTCTTGGAAACTGTGTCGGTGGCGTTCTTCTAATAATGTACTATCAATCTTCTCCCAGCTCAAACAATAAGGCAAACAACAGAGACTTGGTTCCTAGGCTTATGAAGAAAAATATTTTTTGAGGCTGCGGAAGCTCAAGATGATAAACGTAAAAGGAAGAGATGTTTCCGGTCAGAACATTTTTTTGGTTGATATCATATAATTAATACAACGGAGAGTGTTTTGCTCCGCCATTGTACAATATACAAATTGGTTTAGTAGGGACTTTGGAAAATTCCTTCTCGGCTTTTCTTACAACGCATTCCCTCCTCACTTCTCAGCTTCATTTCTTCCTCTATCCCCTCATTCAAGTCTTCAAAATCAAAATGGAAGTGCTGTTCCTCAGTTTCATTAACATTATTCTCCTCTTTCTTATCAACCTCAAGGTGATTTTAGAAAACAATAGTCAATTTGCATCCGAAATCCGAAATAACGTCATAAATGAACTAGACAATGTCAATTATATCCAAGAAAAGGCTAAAATGCCGTGATTCACTTCACGCGCCAAAATCGGTGCCGTTTGTTTCAATGCAGAGATACTAAAACTAATACTGTTAAATGTTCTATATAACTTAGGACACAAATTCGGCTGCCGTGCTCGAGACTTGTCCAACGGACTGCATTTGTTACACGGATTACTTGAACAATCTAGCCTCATGGAAATGGATTGAAAACGATGTCCACTCAAATCCTGACGACCCTGATCACCCAGAATTCAATCCGTATACGGAGCATAATGAGGTACTTCAACAATCTGCCCACAACCCCCAGATTTTAAAATTAAATGCAGGTTTTCACCGAATTGAATTATATTTTTTTCCAAGGTTTATGAAAATCCGAAATCGAAAAAGAATTCTCGTTCGACGGAGGATGCTCTACGAACGGTCACATGTATTCTGAGAAACGATGCACCATCTCTTCTTACTCAAACCTTCAATGAAATTCATGTCGACACACAGGTATGTGCTTAACAATTAATTGTTTCAATTAAATATGCACCGAGCTGGGTTGAGGACTTGGAAACTAAATATTTCGTCTCTATATACCTAATTATTTTTCCACAACAGGTAGTGTCACTTTTGCAAGCACCCGGTTCCGGTAATATAACACTTGGCAAGAGTCATTTGGAAAGGTTGTCCAACTTGATAGGAATCGAGATTCAAGGCTATCGACAGGGCGACACCAGTAATCTCTACAAAGGATTGAACACGTTTCGTTTGGAAGCCGATGCCCTGCTAACACTCCACAAGTTGACCTACTTGAGTCTGGAGAACGTTCTACTTCAGCAACGCTCCGTGGAGAATTCCATTCCAGAGTACACAACCAAAATAGTTACTATCAAGCAAGTGAGAGAAGTGAGCAATGAGTTGGACCAAGCTGACGAGAATGAAGTGGCTAACGACCTGAAGTCCCAGCTGATCTTCATGAGTCCCCGAGTAACACAAGATAGTCCTGCTGCTGTCCTGCCCTACAGTGTCTACAAAAAGAAGGAGCGGAAGGAAGGTGACCAGGGGCTGATCCATTCACGTCCCATGGGTCCCAAAGTGGCAGTCGCCTTCACCAACATTCCTAGCCTGCTCCACTTAAGAATTTCCGAGTGCAACATGCAGGATATTAGTTGGGACATGTTCTTCAAACTCCAGAATCTGAAGTATCTTCTCCTGGAGAAGAATGACCTCTTGTTCCTGCCTGACTTTGTTTTCTACGCCACACCAAATCTGACCACCCTGTCTCTATCTCAAAACCGAATCCTGAATCTTCACACAGTTGGTCTGGCAGGATTGCTCTTTCTTCAGAAGTTGGATGTGACGCATAATAATATCACCCATCTGTCCGAGCTGTCCCTTCCACCCTTCCCACATTTGGAAGTTGCCGACTTTCGATTCAATCCCATCGAAGCTATTTTTCCAAACACGTTTGAAGTTATGAACACGACCAAGTCCTTGTATTTGGGAAGTCCAGGAGTCTCGCTTCAGATATTCCCGAATTCTTTCTACGGACTGACATCCCTTCTCAACCTTGAAATTACCAACATTCGGATTGGGTTCCTGGAAAGACCAATGTTTAAAGGGATGGCCGAGCTCAAGTCCTTAACAGTGGATGGCTTGATTAGGAAAATATCCTATGATGCTTTCAGTGAAGTTTCCAAATTGGAAAGACTGATTCTGAGAAAATGCGGAATTGAAAAAATCTCAATGGATGCCTTCTTCGGACTCACTTCTCTGATTGAATTGGACTTATCCTACAATCCGCTCACATTCCTACCTCCTGGAATCTTTGACGACCAAGTCTCCCTGCGTGAGGTCAATCTGCAGCATTGTACACTGGTAACTCTTCCACTTCACTTGTTCTCATCAACTCCTGCCAAAATGATTCGGCTTGAAGGGAATCCATGGCATTGTTCCTGTGACATGATTTCCTGGAATCCAACCCAAATCAATCAGGTGAAGAGATACCATGTCCCAATCAACCAAACCTTTTGTCAGCCCCAGTATGACAAAGGTAGTATGTGTTTCCAGAATCAGGAAAAACTCACATTCCAAGTGAAGTATGCCTATGAGAAACGGGTGTCCCCAGTTTGTGAAACACCCAAAAAGTTCAACAAACGAAGTGTGTTTGATGTGCTGCGTAAAGAACTGAGGTACTGTCATTCTACTCCGGCTCCACCGACAACGGTGAATCCAATCACGAAGCATGAACCAATCTTCAAAATCAAAAAGAAGGTAAAGACTGGTCAAAACAAAACAACGGTGATTGTTAGAACGGAGGAACAGGTTTTGAAGGCACAGGAGAAACTTCTCTTTGCTCAACAAAATATGGCCAAGAAATCCGTGAAGAAGATCACTACTAATATCCCGAGTGAGCCTGAGCAATCCGTATCCAACATGACCAAACAAGATTTTGAACCGAACACTTCCAAGATTTCAACTCAGACCTTAGATACCCTGAACAAGACTTCAATTGAAGCTAAGAATACGACTTCAGAATCTATGACCAAGCCAGATACTCCAGAATGGACAAAATTCACACCTGAAGAAGCTACACATTCCAAACCTTCAGTAACAAAAATCGAGACGAATAATGATTTCATTAAACCTGCAACACCATTAATGTCCGATCTCTGGTTTGATACTCAATTGAGCATAAAGTTTCCCAAAATAAAACCGGTTCACGCTAAAGTGCCCAAACATCCCAAAGACGCCTATAATCACCGTCCACTTCCAATATCAAAAAAGGCTTGGAAACTAGCTAAGCTTTACAGATTGCAAATGCAAGACAATAAATATTAAATCATTTTAATTGTTCAGTTAAAATCCCACTTGGAGATGATATAATTTTTGTAAAGTAATTTACCTCTTAGCAATGTAGCACAAGTGCCTTTGTATAGGCTCCTGATTCCTCCTTCCCTGATGAGCTGTTTAGCACAGTCCATCGGCCCATTGTATTTCACTGTAGCTCCAGCACCTTGTTGAATCTTTAAACAAATGAAGAGTTAGACATGCAAGTCTTCCAGAGTACAATTTATGTAAGAGTATGTAATAAGTGAATATTATAACTTTTGAGTATCATAAGTTTTGTAGAGGGAAATAACTGTAACTATTATTATTACTAATTTTATACCAGCAAATTAAGACAAATTTTGAACTGTCAATAAAGGTAATTTTTAGATTAATGATAGACTATCGTATGTCCACACCTGCAGTAAGCATTTAATTCTTTCTCCGGGTGTCATTATGACAGTGGTCATTACGCCGGAAATTCCACCAGCTGCACAGAGCTGGGGTATTCCTAGTTCTTCATTAGGGTCAGTTGTGACCAATTGCTTGCCCACTCCATATCCAAAGAAACTTAAGGCGAATATAGGAGCGACACCCACGATTGGTGCAGCCATTCCTGGGAACACATTTAGAAAAAGTTTATAATTTAAAAATAGCTCAATTAATTTACCAAGCAGAAGGTACAACCTTATAGAAATATCACACCTTTGTACAGTCCCTTGACACCTTCTAGTTTAACAATTTTCTTAAAACAGTCCCAAGTTCCTGTGTACATCAACGGCTTCTCAGTCGTGGCTTTTGGCTGGGTTTGAAGTCGAACCTAGGCGAAATAAATAGATGAAAATACATATTTTTGCGTGAAAAAGCTCAAATATTGATCCTAAACATATTTAGAAGTCGGATTTACCTTAATTGTATCCAGTGGATGGCCAGCTGATACTAGACATACTCCACCGGCACCTCCCGCTAGGAAGTTCTTTATTGGGCTGACAGGTTTTGAATTCGACATTATGACACTTTAGCTTGGATTGGAACGAATCTGCTTTTAAACTTTTCAACTGCAAATATAGAATTCAATGAAAAACAATTAGTTTCTTGAAAGAATCAGTGTCGGTGTCAAGATCGGAATATGAAAACTCGAATTCCTACCAAAAACTTAACTGGAAGTTAGAGGCGTTTCAAAATAGAAATCTAAGTTGTGTCAAGTCCCACCGGCCAATGAATTAATGTTTAAACAAGCTTCAACTAGTTGTCAAGAAGTACAAAGTAAGTAAACATATCTACACTGATAAAACTCGATCCATTGAGAGTTGACAGATCAGCGAAGCAGCCTATAGAGTTCAAACTCAAACTTTGGACTCAAGTTCACAATCTCCTTGGCATGAACTACCAATTGCATATATTTACATTAGGTGTACCCAGAAGAGGTTTAGCATTCACGCAATCGGTTTCTATTTATGTTCCCAATGAGTTTCCACAGAGTTTCCATACGTTTATAGTTTACTTTATTCATATGAGTATGAAATGAATTGTAGCTTGCCGTTGTGGTGTGACTATCAAGTATCTGGGTCTGGGATGTTGTGGAATAGGAAATCATGCCAGAATATCGAATTACTTTCCTCGTACCATTTGCATTGCAACTCAGAGCCCACTGTAACTGTATTTAGAAATTTTAGGAAAACCCCGATCATGCGATTTAATAGCTTTTATTTTAAATTACTTTTTAGAATCTGTTAATCAGTGCTGTAATTTTCCTTGAACAATCAATCGAGGTATTAAAAGTATTCAATCTATGCCGACAGATATGATTGACTTCACCATAATACATAACAAACATGAGCTGGGTGGGTGTATGCTCTCGGTCTCGGACATACCGTCGAAGGCTTTGACCGTCGGTACATACGGTCAGCCGTGACCCATGA
>JAQFYU010001894.1:0-13363 GCA_034694905.1 Ceratophysella granulata
TGTCTATCGACCATACGAGATTCAGTACAAGGTTTCCCCCCTCACCCGATTTTTAGATGAGTCTAGTCCTAGTCTGAGTTTTGGTTCACATAAGTTTCCTACTGAAGCCTTTTTGTGGAGTGACATTTCTCGGAACCGAAGAGTCGGTGTATGGAAGGGAATTTTGAGTTTTATAGACAGGGAGAGACCCAGACCCAGGGCTATGGCCTTCGGTCCGTCGGTCTGGCTCTGGCTAAATCAAGTGCATCTGCGTTGAGACGGATGGATGATAGGCGGGTTTGGAATGGGAAGGGTTTAAGTCCATCTCAACCATGTAATATGTAATTGGACTCTCTCGTCTTCCATCGCTTTACGTAACATAACCTACTTTGCCTAAATCTCAGGTCCAGACTCAGAATACACAGGACAGGGTTGTTCAATTGGTTCGAACAGAAAGAAGGCATTTGAAGATCTTGGGTTGATTTTTATTTGAATAATGCTGGATTTTGAAGAATTTGTGTTAATTTAATATTTTGTGCGGCGTAAAGCAATTAGAAATGGGAAATGAAATTGTTTGGTGAAGACGCATTATAATGATTTGCATTTTGCATGTGATGTTGTAAAAATGTTGATGTTTTCCTGGAAGTATTTATGCTTACCTACTTTTTGAAATCCTTTCCTGAATCCATATTTGAAATTAGCATTTCTCCAGGTAAACACTGAGATTTTACTGTTGTTTTTTAAATTTACAAGGAAATTGAAGAACTCCCTGTATTTTCCGCGTATTTTGTCACACTAATTTTCATGAATTACAGATAAGGGGTATAGAATTAAATGGGTCAATCTTCAAACACGCAGTAAAAATTCTGTTTTTGTTCAACCAGTATTTTTGTTAAAATAGGAGTTGAATTTATCCAGAAAACAATCTTCTAAATCTTGTCTATTTTTAAAAATATCCTCACGCGCACAAAATGTAAGAGTCAAGATTTATTAGGTCAAAATCAGTATTTTTAAGGTGAAAAAAAAATATATAAGTATTTAGTTTTTCGTTCTCGATAAATTCTATATTCGATGTTTTACGGTTACGGTGACACAATTGCTTATCTCCAAAGGTAAATCGAATATTGTATTTTAGAAATAGGCATTTCGTCTTAACTGAAAATCGAAAATTTTTGACATTCAAAAAATATGATCAGGATGGATTCGACTAAATAAAAGGTCGGTTTTGACCAAAAAATTCTGAAGTATTTTAGACCAACAATCAAAATTGTTTTAGAACTGACAATCCAAACTTTCAATTTTTACAAAACATTGTGGAAAAATCGAAATTGTCTGGAATTTTTACTCGGCATCATCACATTTTGATCAACTTTGAAGATTTGATCAAAAAGATTGTCATTAAATTACTTACATATTTTATAATTCGTAATTTGATTAATTTAACTAAAACTAAAATTTTTGAATTGTATCACATGTAATTTGAAAAACAAGGCAGGGTTGTAATATGAAACTCGACTCCGGGCTCCTTTTGGTGTCAAGGAATCCAGTTGTATGTCAAGGTCACTGGAGTAGCTCGGATCTGACATCCCTGTCTGTCTCCTGTTGTTTTCCGTTCGTTCAAAAGTACCTACGTACGTCGTACCTGGGATTCGGAGAAGGCTTGTTGCTCAGCCATCATCAACTATTGAATGAATTCTCGTCTCGAGGTTCTTCGATTTTTCTCCCACTCAAGGACTCTAGGGTGAATGGAGGCTTATTTCCTTTTTCCAGCTTCATTTCTACCCGCATTTTGGGGCTAGACAAACCAAAGTCAAAAGCCCTAGCCTTATATTACAGCTTTTACAGCATCATTCCTAGCCCAAGCTGGGCAGAAAAAGGAAACTTTTTTTGAAAGTGAAGCGACGACTGCGGCTTTTCCCCAAAAATTTTACAAGGGCACTTGACTATGAGTTTGAGTAGAGAGAGAAAATCATGCCATGCTCGGAACGTCTCTACTGATCTTGATGCATGAGGTCCTACTTGTGTTGATACAAAAAGTTTAGTAGTCTCAGTGAGTTGGGACGGAGCGGAGGAGGCTTTAGTCGCTAGTCAAAAGTTCTGAGGTCGTGTGGGAATGCTGGAGAGGAAGTGCGGCTTTTTTTGATAGGCTTAACTAGAAAATAAATTATAAAAATTATACACGAGCTACTAACTAGTTAAAGTTGAGAATTTAGTTTCCCGGATTTCGTAAGCATTATTGGAACTGTGATAGTTTGGAAAATTGATAAGAGTGTATGTGTGGTGTGGTTTGGTTTTGGTTTTGGAAGTTTCAAGTTTTGACTTATTAGTTGCGGGTACTGTACTGGCTGAGAGCTCACAAGGCTTTTAAGATTAGTGGCGGAGGTCGTTCGGTGGGTTCCAAGGACAGGAAACTTAAGTTTTATCAATTAATAGGAGGACAGTGTTGAAATATGGGACGGATATGGTTCGTAATGAGGAGGGACCTTCATTAGGGGAGTGACGCGGTAGTTGAAAACCTCAGTTTCATTCCGGATTGATTGGTTGTAGGACTACTTACGGATTTTCGGTCAAGGTATGCAGTTCTATTGTAATTAATAAGTAATTAATTTTGCTGATCATATAATACAGCGTTTTCTTAAAACAGGAGAGATAGAGATAAGGTCAGTTGAATTTCAGTTACTTTTGATGTTATCGTTAGCGACTATAAAAGAGATGAATTTGTTGGAATATAGAATAAAAATAAATTCGCTCAAGGCATTAAAGGCAGTTTAAACACGAATAGGGTGAAAAGAGTCGTTTCACTGATTTTAGACACAACTCCTGTTTGATTTAAAACACCCTTGGCTAGAAATTGTCAATCGTCCAAATGCAAGACAAATTATGTTAAAAAAGGGCAAAATGCATTAGGGTTTTGGGTCCATCTTAAACAAAATAGTATATATGGTCAAAACAGGTAATTTAGGGCCAGAATTAAAATCAGGCAATAGTTTGAATTAGCAGACTCAGGAACGAATTTGTAGTACAACAAACATAGCGTATGACATAGGGTCAATCACCTTAACCTTAATAGGTTATGATTATGGGTTTGCCCGCGATTGACCCTGAATCCCTAAGAAGAATTCTAAGACCTATAAAATATTTAAACATGTAAATTAATTGATTTTTATATATTTTTGTATTTTTCAGACGGAACCAATAATCTCCGCTACAATTTCATCAAAATGGATGAGGAGCCTCCGCTGCCGAACAGACATTATCGAATTCGGCGTGCCTCTTCATCCCGAATTTCCAGTACAACATCCCCATCAGGAATGTATCCAGTGGGCGGAGCCGGACCAGCAGGTCTTCAACCACCTGCACCCCGAGCATCCACAAGTCGTTCCGTAGCAACAAACCGAGGAGATATTGATGATGATGTCCTGCCCTCTTCTTCAACCTCGTCTTTCACAGCTCCGTCATTCCGACGTAGTATTAACAATAATAACAACCGGAGTTCATCCCCACTCGGAAGTCCGGACTCTACGTTTTGGGGTCCGTCACCCTCACCCACTCAAAACAGTTCGTATCGGAGTGTGCAGGAGCCAAGGGTAAGATTAGAGCTATGAATTTGGAATTTAAGAAAATGAGATTAGTGAAATAACCCTCGTATTTCGGATTTTTTGACAGGATCCTGGTACACCGGGTGGGATCTGTGCAGTATCGTCTTCTACCGTGGACGACGGACCTTCATCCCCCTTCTCCCCTGCTGAACCCCAGAATCCTGCTCCTCTCCCACCACCGCCACCGATCTTGGCTCCAAATTCCAATGCAAATAATAATAGTGTGAGCGTGATTAGTGGGACGAGTCGAAATCCTGGCAATAATAGTACTGCTGAACCGAATCCATCTCCATCCCCCTCACCAAGTCCTAACACTTCAGCAGCATCATCCAGTTCCACCAACAATATAAATTTTTCTCCAAGTCATGCATTCAACAGCATGTCCTCCCCCCTCAGGAGTAAAATCAAAAAGGCTTCAAGTTTCGAGAGGTTCTCAGCTCAAGCTCAAGCCAATAGCAATAATATTGCTAGTAATAATACAAGTAACAGTGGAAGTGCTGTTTCCTCCCTGAGTAATAATTCTGGCAGTATTAATAATTCGATGCTCGCCCCACCCGCTGGTCCTGGTCCCAGTAGTCTCATGTGGGATTACAACTCATCATCATCTGCGACCAGTAGCTCCGCTGCACCCTCAAGTTCAGCCGTAAGACCCAACTTTGTGTCTTCTATCAATGAGTCATCATCCTCCCTGTCTTCAATTACCACAAAGCCATTTCATATCAAGAAGCTTGCTGCCAAAATTGCGAGTGAAGCTGCAGTGGAATTGGAAAGACTTGAGGCTGAAACGGCGGCGACAGCAGCTGCAGCCGCCGTGGCTGCTGCTGCTCCAATACCAGCTGAGCCATGTTCATCCGCAAGCACTAGTGGTACAAATAACATAGTTGTTCCCACCCAGGAATCCCTGATTCGACGCCAACTTAGTGAAACGCCATTAAATCTAACAGACTCCGCATCTAGTGTCAATGTGAATATCAACCTACCGATCGTGTCAAGAAACCCAGTGATTTCAACAAATAGTTTTACGACCACAACCAGTTCAACTCCAAGAAAAATGCCGCTCACACCCAAACAAAAGTTGCTTCATCGTATGCAAAGTGGTGAGCTCATAATTCCAATGTCCACAACACCTCCCCCACCCCCAGTGCCTCTTCTCCCATCCCAAATCCAACCACAACTTCCACCTTCTCCACCTCCACAACATCATCTACAACAACAACTACAACTCCAGCAGCAACATCAACTCCTCCTAGCTTCCCTCCAGCAACAACAGCATCAGCTCCTAATTCAAGATTCCTTGCATTCCGGAATGATGGACGAAAGTCCACCACCTCCACCTTCTCCACCCTCTGACCGCTACACAAATGCACTCAGCAACTACGAGTCCTTCATGCGATCCACCGGAGGAGACGACTTTTCCGTTCAAGATGCAATTTCCAAAGTAATAGATACAAATGACGCCGGAAGTAGTCAGATTCTCTATGATTCTCCAGACACGTACAACTACTACTATGGAAATATTTTAGCAGATGAGATTTTCATTAATGGTTCCTCAAGTGGTGGAGGTCAGGCCTCAAGCTCTCGTGGAATGTACCTCCACACACCCTCCAACTCTGGACCTGGCGGCCTGGGAGACGACGTAGTAAATCCTTTCCAAGCCCATGGTTCCCATGGGGGTTCTCATCTCGAGTTCGTACTCGGCCTCAGCTCACCCGACGACCGAGATGAAAGAGACGATGAGCTTCAATTAGCCGGAGATGATCTCTCTCACCAACAACAACAGTTTCTAGATCCGAACGATGCTATAGCCATGGCTGTAGCTGCCAGTAAATCTCATCCAAGTGACTCAACTCTCCGAAATCTGTTGATGATGGATCCTTTGGTTCGGAATCATGATGACTCTTGGATTTCCGCAGCTGCAGCCGAGTATCAAAATAGGATGAGTAATGGGAATCTCCGAATATCAACTCAATCCGGAAACAACTCAGGTCCTGGCTCATCATCAAATGGAGAACTGTTGGGCGTGAGTAACAGTTGGATGAATGAATGGGCTCCACGGACTGGGCTCAACTCAGCGTGGCAAGGACAAGGCCAACAACATTTGGAACGTGAACAAGATGAAGTCATGGACATGTCCGTAATGGAGATAGACAAAGCTCATCATTCTATTATTAAACGTGGACTCCAACAACATCAACAACATCATGCTCACTCCACACCCTCAGCACCAAATTCTTCTCTGAACATGGACGAAGTTGACCTCGTCTCTGAGCGTGACCTCTCCATCTCCAATAACCTCCTACCACTTCCTATGGACCTTCAACAACCACTCAATCTCCTGAGTAGCAACAACAGTTCCTTGAGTAAAAATCAAATCATGTCCGATCCTTCGAATATGCTAAACTCAATCAACTCCGCCTCCAAAAATATTAATCCAATGGATCTCCAACATCATCGTGTTGTTCTTCAGTATGATGATGAACCGGTCAATCTCATGTCAGCTGTTAATTTGGAACAGGAACTGGCTCATCATCATTCACATTCACCAACTCAGGATCTAAGCTTGCCACATGCTTCCGAAAATCCGAATTCCAACTCTTCCTATGCCAATGTATGTATTTCAGGCTCAAATATAATTTTTACTACGACCTCAACCTCAACAACAGTGGCGGCTACAGCGGCTGGATTTGAGACTGGACATGGGAACCAACATCATTTCAATATTCTGCCTGTTTCGGATAATATTGATGAAAGGCGACTGATCCGAGTGAGGAAGATCAGGGAGCCGATCAAAGATCCACTGGGAGGAGATGAAATGTCAAAGGAGAATTCAGCTGAGAAGAAAACTAATTTCTTTCCTGATAAACCCGTTCAACCCAAATCCTATGCGTCACTCCCTAGTGTACTCAGTCTTCGTCGAATGAATGGGAATGGTTGGGGTGTCATCTCAAATCGGAATAAGAAAATTCCAGCAAATGCCAGATTTGGTCCAGTTGAAGGGCCACTACGGAAATTGTATCATGAAGACATGAGTAATCCGGATGCAGTGTATCCCTGTCTTGTAATGGTGGACAGTGCTAATATCATCTGGCAATTGGATCGGACGGATGATGAACTTTGTAATTGGATGAAGTTTGTGCGAAGAGCTCGATCATCTCAGGAACTCAATGCATTCATTTCTGAAGAAGACGGACTAATTTATTTTACAACATGCAGAGAAATTCCAGCCAAAGCTGAGCTCCAAGTCGGTTATGGCTACGCCTATGCACAGAAATATGGATTTGCATTTATGAATTGTGAAGAAGATACGGAATCTTCTTCAAATGATCCAAATCCTAAGAAACCGAAGAAGGCGGTGAAGCCAAAGGTGACAGTTCAACAATTTCCCTGTTTTGAGTGTGACACGAGTTGTACTTCGAGTGATGAGCTTCATGTTCATCTGGAAACAATGCATAAGGAGTCGGATCTGTTTCGGAAACCGAAGAAGAATGCAATGAAGAAATTTTACAATTCATTAAAAAATGCGGCTGTTCCACCAATTGTGGAGAAAGTGAAGAAGCAACCGGCCGAGTCAACTACTAGTGTTAGCACGAGGTTGATGAAGAAGGAGATTGAGAAAATTAAGGAACAGGAGGAAATGGCCATTGTGGAAAGTTCGTCACCTGACACGGAGGCAGATAATTCTGGGCAACCCTCGTCTGCTCCTCTCCCACCACCTAAGGTCAAGTGTGGATTGTGCTACAAGGGATTTGCAAACAAGGAGAGACTCGAGAAGCACATGATGGTTCATAGTGATCAACTCAATAAGCCGCTTCAGTGTCAGTATTGCTTCAAGCGATACTTCACAAATTCAGCTTTAGCTGGACATTTGAAAACTCATGCTGGTAGGTTGTAGGTTCATTTTCAATAAGTACATTCAATTTAAATTCCATTAATTGACAATTAACCTTTGATTTCTTGTGACATTTTTGCAGAGGAAAATGGAAGCAAATGTTTCGAGTGTCCAATATGCGAATTCTCAACACAGCAACTGCTGCAACTCAAGGAGCATGTTCAAACTCATAAGAGTAAAGAAACGGGTTGCTTTACGTGCCCTCGTTGTTCCAAGGTGAGACAAGTGTTTTGTACTTCCGTAGAAGTTAATTATTCGATTCATAAAAGATTACTGGCACGTGCCTCCTTTCCACTCTAAATTGACCAATAAATATTTGACATTTTATTTCATATTAAAGCTGCAGCCTGCAGCCGCTTTGAGGCTTTGAAGGGCACAGTGTTAAAATGACTATTTGAAATCCAATTACATGCTGTAGTTTAGTTACTAAAAGCTACTACGCATTTAGCTCCGTGCAACTGAAATAATTGCTGTTTACTGCGTCATGAAGCCTCGTGTAAACAGAAGTATCAGATTACATCTCACATCCCATTAGGAAAATTATATTTTGTTTTTGTTTATAGGTCTTTGGATTCTACTCTCTAATTCGTAAACACATTCGAGCCTTCCACGGCCCACGTCACTTTGGATGTACAGAATGCCCAATGAAGTTCCCCACAGTGGACAAGTTACGACTTCATGAACTGAAACATAGTTCGTTTCGGGCTTATCTCTGCGCAGGTAAAAACTTAGTTCTGGGAACTGATCCTAATTATTCACTATTCCGGAAGATTGTCCTTGTTTTCTCACATTAATTCTCGGGTTTCTCGTTTTTACAGAGTGTGGTAAGCAGTTTAAGCGGAAGGACAAGCTCACGGATCACACGCGGAAGGTTCATGGAGATTGTGTGATACAAGACCCTACCGAAGTTGCTGGAGTCGTCAGGGTCGAGGAGGAAGAGGAAGATACGGATCTCATGCCTTCCCCTACGAAAGAAAAGGAAATTAAGAAACTTCTGCCTCGACTCACAGCAGAAGAGTTCCAGAAATTTGTATTCCGATGTACGGAATGTATGGTCGGATTTCGTCGACGTGGAATGCTCGTCAATCACATGGCTAATCGACATCCGGACACGAAATTAGAAGATGTTCCTGAATTGAAACTTCCGATAACTCGACCAGCCAAGAACTACTACTGCCCACATTGTGCTCGTGTGTACAAGAGTAGTTCAAAGCGGAAGGCTCATATTCTCAAAAATCATCCAGGAAAGTCAGTTCCGCCTCAACTTCGTGGAAGGGACTTGAAGTCAATTTTGGAAGAGAAAGTTGGGAGCAGTTCGGAAGTGACGATGGACACGATTCATGAAGGAGAGTTGAGGGAGACGGTCAGTGTCATTCGGAAGGAAGCCGTTGTGGGCAACATTGTTGGGACACCGCATGGATGTCAATGGTGTCACCGTCAATATGCTACTCGAGCAAAATTACTCCAGCATCAGAGAAAGCATCACGTGCGATTAATGCCACCTGAAATTCAGGTAAATGTTTGAAATTATTGAACTAAACCTGATGTTCACTACTTAAATTGACCTGATGCTGACCCTATCGATTACAGGTTCCACGAACACAGAAAAACAACGTCGGGCTCCGTAACATGGAAGACGGAGACCCCCTATCAGTTTGCGATGACCCCGGCGTCACAATTTCGGTCGGTCTTTCCCCAGAAGGGGCTCAACATCAAAAGGAATTTGTGCCCTCCCCTGAAAATGGCAGTGTCATCGGCTACTATTTGACCACGACGACTGTGAGCAGCGAACAGCTGGGAAATCTTCTACAGTCGGATCCTCGGCCAATACAGCATTTACATGGAAATCCGAGTTCCGCCAACGGAACTCTGATCACTCTGTCCATCCCACCGGGCTCAGGCCATCATCTTCATCAGTCTCATCACCACCCACAACAGCAACTCGTCACTCACATGATCTCAAACGGAATTAATGTCAGCGGCAGTCAGATTCTTACGAAAACAGACTGATTTTTAATTTTGGACAACGAGGTGGTATAATGCGTGTATGAGAGATTGACTTTTTGTTATTTTTTTTAAGTGTGTTGAATTTGAAATGCAAAGATACCGCTAGAAGATTGCAAGAAGGGAAATAGGGGCGCAATTGATGATGCTGAGGACTTTCGAATTTTTTGACAATTTTATCGAATTTGTTTTATAGTGAGTTGTTCAACCCACCGCTAATGTAAATGACAACTCACTATGACCTATGACCAACGTTTCCAAATCGCAACTAACAGCGCAAAATTCTGTAATGTATTCTTACGGGAAACGACTTGTCGCGTTTTTCTCGCTGGAACTTAGCTGTAAGTTATCGAATTTAAGTGACAAGTGGCTCCGGTCGATTCTGTAACGTTTTCCTATGCTAAACGACTTGTCACGTTTTAAGCATTGGAATTGGGCCAAACATTACCCAATAAAATGTGACAAGCGGCTCCGCTCCGAATACATTACACTACGCTGACACGTTTGGAAATTGATTTCCCGAATAATCATATTCCATTGGATATTATTTGTGAATTCCAAAAAATCTATTTTGTTCATCATTTTTTATTGCATTTTTGTAACCAACTACAAATTCAGGCCAATGTCAATTTCAAGAGCTTTGTAGAAAATCTTATCAGTTTTCTAATAATAAAAAATGCGGAATCAAAGGAAGAAACATGTGTGGGTTGATTGAATGAAGTTGAAGGACAAGAAACGAGTAGAGGTCCTTGACTCAGCTTCAACTCCCAAAAACCTTCCGACACAAATAATTGTGTATTATAAATGGTTTCAGTGCCAAGTTTCTGATGAATTTCAAAGTAGCTCCTTCATTTCTGTATATTTGTACATGTACTTACAAGGGAACTTACTATGTACTACTGGTGTCTGATGTCCAAAAAAAAATACCACTTTAGCTCTTTCGTAACTTATTTTCTCAATTTTCAATGGAGCTTCTTTTTCGTAAACAAAAATATTTTCAAATATCAACATAAACATACAAAACTATTTTGAAAAACCTTGTAAATTAAATGAAATTGAAAGTGAGCACTTCTTCAAGTAAGTATGCACGAATGCACGACATCCAAATCCAACTAGAACAAAAAAGGCCTTTATAAATGGAAAATCCATGTCTTAACATGTCATTCAGAATCAGATTAGCATATCCTGTTATAACCTCTTGTTGAATTTAATTTAATGTTAATTAGCGTAGTGGATTGGATTCCAGGCCGGAATTTCACTCAAGTTTTTGGATATTGTTCTGTGCCAAAACTAAATCCTTCTGTCAAACTGTTGTATAGTGTGTTTCTAAGGATCTCTAGCCAAGAATCGGTCATTGCCCGTTAAAATAGCTCATACGTAACATTGTCATAAATTACTACTTTTGACCTTATTTTGACTGAAACTGACCTTAAACTGCTAACCCAACTGTCTATTGGCTGTATTTATAGTACGCAATATCTAAAACGGTTAAAAGCAGTCTAGGTCAATTTTAATTTA
Organism: Ceratophysella granulata; assembly: GCA_034694905.1. Taxonomy (NCBI): domain Eukaryota; kingdom Metazoa; phylum Arthropoda; class Collembola; order Poduromorpha; family Hypogastruridae; genus Ceratophysella; species Ceratophysella granulata. The sequence continues at coordinate 10,990 of JAQFYU010001894.1, forward strand.
AAATATTGATAATTTTGTCCTTACTTCGGCTAAAAGTGACCTTAAATTCCTTCACATTTTGAATTTTTTGACTTGAATGTGATTCAAATAAGGGCAAACTAATTGAAATTTTGGTTGAAAACAGATCAGACCATTCTTTGAAAAATGAAATGCTACTTTTGACCTTACTTAATCTAAAACCGACCATTAAAAACTTAACGACCAGAGTTGGTTAAAAGCGGTTTAGGTCAGTTTCCAGGCAAAATAAAACGAATTTTGACCTTGTTTTGACAACAACACAACTGACGTTATAACTAAGCATTTCATCTACCTTTTGCTTTTTCTTGGCTAAGATTGCCCAAAATTAAGAAAAATATCATTACAACGTTTGTTAAGATTAACTATCAACTTCAACCAAATTAAGGTCAAAACCAGTCAAAATTCAATTTTATGATGATAATCGTGTACCGTTAAGCCAATCAAAATCGCAGGCGTTATTCCCGGCAATTTCCGATTTCAGGCTAAAAGGTCCTACTACGCAGCTGCTCAACCTGACCTGACCTAACCTGCAATCAAATCGCAGATGAATTCGGTGTGAACAGCCCTGTACGTTAACATAAATGAATTCAACTCTTCAAATTGAAGCTTGAAACAATTTGAGATGTAAACCAGATGTTGTTGCTTGTATCTTGTATCATATCTCTCCTGTGTATCGTAAATCGTATCTCGTAGCGTCTGTGTATAGCCTAGCTATTAGATTGTTAACTAGTAGGTAGTGTAGCGTGTTGGTTTGGCAAGTTATTACGTAATCCTGAACCCACGTCAATCCTCGTGTTGTACTGTACAGTCCTGTGTAAAAAAAAAAGCCTATCTAATGGGATACTCGAGTTTTCCGACCGTGGACTGGCCAATAATTTTTTCTCGAAATCTCATCTCTGTTCACGTTTTAAAAATAGATTCTAAGTTCATTTGTTCATTTTGCGAATGCCAAGTTGTATTGAAAGGAGCGGAGCACGAGGGGTTAACTCAGAATGAAATATTCAGTTCCACGTTTCAGTCATTATTAGTATTCCGTTCATCTTGCGGATTTACAAATTGAAGAGAAGTCTCTCCTTTTTACGTTCTATTCTTCCTCGTGTTCTCATTTTACTTCACAAGGTAATTAATTACATACCATAATTATTATTGTTGATATTTGTAAAAATAAGTCGCGTTTTTAGGGCTGCTCAGCTCTGTTTTCCAATAAATTGTAGTTTGACGTTTGTCATCTACACGAGCAGCCCTGTATGTTTAAACCTGTATAGTAACTATTACCATTTAAGCCTATAGACTAACCCGTGTGAGACTTTTAAACCCAGTAGAAAAACAACAAAAAATGGAACTAAATCAACGCGCAATAACAAGTTGAATTTGAAGTAATTGAATAAAAACAATCCTTGTATTTTGTCAAAAGTTAAACAAAATTGGTGGAGCGTGTTCCGTGTTTTCATTTGGTTCGATGGGCACTTCTTCGAGAAGACATGGACCGACAATTGCGGATTTGAGGGAAATTGTTAGTCTCAAATGGTGCCGGCCCACGAATCCATTTGATGAGGTCATTCCGGGCCTTTTTATTGGAGATGCGTAAGTTTAGTCTGTCAAATTTTGTAATTAACGAATTACGGGCGATTCGAGATGCACGTGTTTCAGCATTTTTATAGCTAGATGGTTAGGAAACAAGGGGATTTCTACATGCGTCACATGAAAATACTAAAGCTACTTATGAGTGCATCTGCATTGCATCAGCAAAAAAATTGGATTTCGTGATAGGTTGGCAAAATCTCATTTTGGCGAAATCTTTACACAAACTATATTTTTATGAAAACTCAACAGGCAACATTGTTTAATCCACGAATTAAATATAAGTAAAATGATTTTGATAGTCAACTCTTTCTTTGCCAATTTTGGTAAGGTGAAAGGTGGCAAAAACAACAGGTCCTAAACCCTCAACCAAGTCGAGTGACCAATATTTTTCGAGCTTTTTCTCATCCGATACTGACCATTGATTTCATATGTATAGTGCTGTTTAAGAATCACAAATACGGCAGAATTATAATTGGATATAATAGAATTTTTTTAAATGTATACATAATTTTAGATGAACTATTAACCGTTTTTCCAGACCAATTTTAAAATTACTAAATTTTTTGTAGCCATTTTAAAAAAAATTCTAGTAATTTTTGAATGAAAATAATTGGGATTTTTCGATAATTTGGTCAATTTTGCCAGCCTACATGAAAAATAGATTATGCGACAATTGGTCGGGGACAATTGGGCGGGCGACAATTGGGCGGGGACAGTTGGGCGGGCGACAATTGGGCGGGCGACAATTGGGTGGAGCGACAATTGGGCGGCG